>OLKM01002286.1:20394-75568 GCA_900291075.1 Melanogrammus aeglefinus | reverse complement strand
GTCTGGTTTGAGTCCTGAATTGTTGAATACGGCCTTTGGTCTGGGTTTGAGTCCTGGAATTGTTGGGAATTACGGCCTTTTGGTCTGGGTTTGAGTCCTAGAATTGCTTGATTAAGGCCTTTGGTCTGGGTTAGTCCTGGAATATGTGTTAAGCCTTTTGTCTGGAGTTTGAGTCCGTGGAATATGTTGCAAATACGGCCTGAGCTGGGTTTGAGTCCTAGATATTGTAATACGCATGTCATTCAAGTGATTTGTTCATTCTTTGCTGGTTTGTCAATGTTGGATAGTTGTCCCTGAATATAACTTAAGACGTCTGCGTTTTTGCCTCAGCGCTTTTGTTTTACGACTTGTTGGACAGGAGTGAAAACCGATTTGTCATTTGAATCACTGTGAGGTTACATTGAATCGAGAGGTTTGTGTGCTATGTGTTTTTTGATCCCCGCCGAGGAATCACAATATTTTTTGAGATAATGATGGCACCCCCAAAACTAAACGCTGGCCAAAGGAATCGATTCTGGAAGGTTTTCAAAGGACGGGTCAAGAAACTAGACGAGTGAACCAGTTGGTTGTTGATACTATTGTCTCAGTGTAAGCCGCTACTTTATCAAGCATGTCAGCAACAAAAAGAGAGATGAATTGGAAAAGACAATTGCTCACTATGAAGATGCTCTGGAAAAGACAAGAGAGCAAATCAAACTGCTTGCCGATGAAATTCGTTTTTTTAAAGGATGAATTGACTCGGGAGAGAGACCTACACCAGACGCTAGTCAGAGAAGGACTGATAGCGGCCCGCCCCCTCGACTCAGGGCCCCCAAGGGGGGGTGACCAAGGCAACGGAGGAGGAGTTTTGGGAGTCTATGGTCTGCATGTACCCCACACTGCGTCGTGTGCCCAGATGGGGAATACATCTTCCGATGCAGCCATCGTCGCCACCTGTGGTTTACAGGGAGTCCTAAGACACAAGTTTCTCTGACGCAGCAGTCAACAAGGCTTTATAGGCGATAACCCGGTCATCTGCAGCTGACTCACCCCACGCACCATGCCACGGAAGGGAAATCCATGTCTGCCCCACCTGACTATGCTACTCAGGGCCCATATGAGGAGATAGAAAGCGCTGAGGACGCACAATCCTCTATGAACCCTCCAGCCCCGAAGAACATCAAAAAATGGATGCGGAGATTGACCTACCCAAAGAGAGCAAGGCCTACAGCCATGGATGAAACTGAAACAACTGATGCTTCTGTACCGAACTCCACCCCTACGATGGGCTTGCTATTTTGTTCAAACACCTGAGCAGCACTAAGAGCGCATCCAGATCGATACGATGGTGGAAGATGCGCTCTTGGAGAAGACGGAATGAGACAGAAAGGGATTGGGAGGCCATAAAGGCGTGGATCCAAAAAGCACTCCACAGGCACAGGTCAACTGGGACAACAATTCACACGTGTTTGCCGAAGGAAGACGAGAGTCTGGACCCCAGTTTCAAACGAGCGCTTCTTCGAATGTTATTTGCTGCACTCAGGCCAAAACTGAATATGATATGGACACCATGGACACGTCACAGACTTGCCTTTGAAGACCATGTACCTCCAGCAGGTACTGCCGGAGATCCGAAGGGAGTGAAGACAAGGTTTCCCGGCTGGGACACAACGAAGCAGACAATGGCAGAGATCAAGGAATTCGGAGAAAAGGTGGATCTAATGAAGAAGTCAGGATTTCTATTTCCTGGCGGACGAGGAGAAGGGAATGGCAAGGGAACGAGAAAGAATCCCCCAGCCCACAGAAATAGAGAACGATTCCTTTCCCGCCAGAACAGACAGAAAGAACTCGACCATGCCACAATGTGTGACAAAGTGGACACTGGCAAAGAGAATGTGAGCCCCTCCAAAGGGATTACGTGAGCGGCCCAACGAGAAACCAGGAACGAAAACCGCTCTAGACAAAATGAAGGAAGTTATGGAAGAAATTACAGTCGCAGAGTGGTGAAGAAACTCCAGCCGCATATACGATTCAATGACGGAAACCAACAATAACCATGGAACCAGTGAATAGTCAGTGGAGTCCTCCAAAGGTGTCAGCAATATCACTCACAGAGCTGCGTGGATGGACTGAGGACCAATCATAAAAGGACTTGAATGACAGGAAATCATCTACAAGACTCAATTCATCAAACCATGAGGGGCCATACAATTTCTATTAGTTACTCGATCGCTGTCGTGTAGCTAAGAAGACGAAGTGGATACATGCAAGCCACTGCAAATTAGTTGATTCACCAACTTGGAATGACACTCGTTAGATTTGCACGGCCAAATTGACTGATTATGGTGGGAAGAGTAGGGGAGTGTTTGAGTGTTTGGTATTTTCATTTCTTTATTTTCTTTGAGTGTTTTTATTTTCTTTCCTTTATTTTTACGAGAGGTTAGTTTTCGAAAGATGCTAAGACTTTGTCACCACCTCTCTAAGTTCATGTTGGTTCCTTCTTGACACAACTGCTCAGCTTTAGAACTTTTTGTTTGTTTTGTTTTATTTTTGAACAAAGGTTCAATCATTTATTCATTCACACAAGGTTTATTGAGAACTATGGAACTGATTCTGATTACTGATATAACCATTTTCGAATCAAGCGATTATTTTTGTATGATCCTTTTTTCATTGTTTATCGAATCATTAAGACAATACAAACCATAGTTGATTATTATTACTGTTGGAGGCTGTGACAATGCCTCCCCCATGACTGATTCTGCACTTTTCTTTGCCAGGAGTAATTGTTCGCTGACATCCTCATCCCCATCACACCTGCGGTGGCGGCCATTCATCAACTTGAAAAGAACTCTGTTTGCAACTGCTACTCAAAAACCAACTGAGTCATGATGTTTACAATGGTGGAGGCTTCACTGCCAAGCAGAGGGAGGGCCTGGACAGTTGACCTTCTTGATTCTTTAAAAATTTTATCTGTTTTGGTTTAATCATGTGTAACCTAATTGAGTTTGTTATTTTCTTTATTATAGTGGCCTACACCTGGTTTACTTGTGTATGATTTGAATTTACTTGTTTTTTGCCTTTTATGCTTTTCTTTCAATTGATTTAGTTAATTATTAATGGGTCACCAGAAAATACACTGAATTCTCTTTTGTTGGTGTGATCTTTAAACTATGTTTAGTATGATCAAGAGGGAGGAATGTAGAATGTTGGTGTATTTTAGTGTCTCTCTTATTGTTCACATTTCTAGTCTAGGAACAGGCCAGGGCCTCTCATACTGATACAAGGTGTTATCCCCAACATTCTGCCATTGTTATGTGTCAGGGTAGGTCGAACCAACCTGGCCCTCCGGGACATAGCCAGGGCCAGATACCTTATCAAGGGAGAGTGCGTCTGTTTCACGTGTGTTTTATCCATCCCCTTTTGTATTATACTTCGCCCCAACCCTTTGGTTCGATGAGTAGAGGGTTTTCGACAGCCAAGGAACAAGTCATCGACCACCGGGTCCACTATAGATTATTCAACCTAAGTCTGTATCTCGCTGTACATCCTGGAATAAACCATCTATTCAACTCTCTACTCCAACCTGTCAAGCTGTTTTGATTTCGACTTCAAGAATTACTACTACGACTGAAAATACACAACGCAGAGTCTGTCCGAACAGTTTAGAAATAAGCTGAAATCTAACACGTTGTTGAAGCTTGGCGGATCACCCCCTCTGCAGCTCTCAGCACCTTTTATAATAATAATAATCTAGGTCAGTGTTTATGGAATATGATTTATCAAGTATCAGTTCATAGCCGGGTGAACACATAGCCTAGTTCAACAGTAATCCCAAGATTACCCCATTCCAGATGTCAGGTGTGGTAGAGCCTTTTCCTATTCATCACACATTTTGTCCCACACATTTCACGAAGGTGGGCTACACAAAAATGGGTTGGAAAGCTAAACTAGCTATACTGTTGGTATAGCCAGCCTTTTCCTATTCATCACACATTTTGTCCCACACATTTCACGAAGGTGGGCTACACAAAAATGGGTTGGAAAGCTAAACTAGCTATACTGTGTATAGCCACTGTCCATCTGATTGCCTAGTTATTTAACATATATTACCCCCCTCCCCCCCCCTACACAATCTGGACTGTGGTCCTAACTTTTATCCCTATTGGCTTTTACAATCTTTATCATTTCATTGACAAGCAATTACATTATTGTCATGCTCTTGTTTATTAGACTAGCTGGCTATGATTTCAGTAGTAGGGCCTACTATCGAAGACAAAAATACTGGTAATATTCCTTCAACAAAATACAACCAATAGTACTGTAATGTTAAATCTTACTTGTGAAAAGTAATCCCCCGATTCCTATTGTTGATGGTCCGCTGATTTGACCAGGAATACGCTGAACAACAGCCTGGCATTCTGTTTCTGCTGTAGACGCCGCCTTTTGCTGCTCCCGGTTGACCATTCCAAGATGGCGGCCGTATTTCTCGCGTCCCAGCAGCTAATGTTGCGTCTATGTATAAGAGGTCTGGATCAGATGTCTATGGATCTGGCAGCCGAACACATCTGACTGGTACTCACAACGGAATCTTAATTTGAAAAATCTTCCCCCGAAAATGGTATGAGTTCGAATCCCTTATTAAAAAAAACCCCACACATTTTCCATTTATTTTGTCTCAAAAGGGTTCTACGTGACAAATTTCCTCCAATTAGACTCCAAATGCGAATGAGATGGGTATGTTTTTGACATTTTATTGAGAACAAATCAAATAGGCATTCGCAAAGACAGCTACGAGTCTTTTCCTGATTTCCAACAGCTGCCCTAGCCACAACAACAAGCGACGCATTCGGCTGATGGTCACCAGTTAAAGGCATACTGTACGATTTCCAGTGATATGCACTTTTTAATATGTTGTTTAAATTGGTTTTTACATCCTGACAGCAATAAATAACTAATGGGCAATGAAAAAGAAGCGAAACAAAAACGAATTCTGTATCGGCTATAAACCTGTTAGAATGGCTTACCAATCGGAGACATTGTAACCCCGAATCTAAAGAACCCAATCACAAGCCTGCGCGTTCTCTCCCCTCTGTGTACGAGCCTGAGCCGGCCTGAGCGCGTTCACGGAGGGCAAAGAAAGAAACGCAGCCGACCGTTGTGTGACACAATCGCTACCTGCGTTCACACCAAAAGATGCATTTGCTGCCCGAACGCGTTGCCGCCGAAGTTTTGCGGTGCTGCAAATCAAGTTTTGCGGCGCGGCAAAGGTTTTGGCCGCAGTTTTGCAGCGCGTGAAGTTTCGCGGCACCGGCAAGTTTTTTCCCGCGGTGCTTCTGAATCTATTAACACAACCATGGCCGACATTACGAGCATCTATATCTCTTTTACCTGTTGTGGAAAGAGGGAGAGGACGTCGGAATGCTCGTCGTCGTTTATGGGTTCATGAGACCATTCGGAGCCGTAACAGAGATTATTACTGACACGCAGTACTACTCTATATATACTATACTTACTACTACTACTACTACTAGTAATAGTACTAGTAGTCTAGTAATACTACTACTAGTAATAGTACTAGTAGTCTAGTGATACTACTACTAGTAATAGTACTAGTAGTCTACTAATAGTACTAGTAGTCTACTACTACTACTACTAATTCATTCATTTTAATACTGTATTCACCATTCATTCACTCAGTACGACAATTACTGATTGGCTGTTACGGCATGTCACTCAGTGGCAACGACTCAGTGGCAACGCTGTTGAACGCTGATTGGCTGTCATCATGCGTTTGCTGCCGAAAAGTTGAAATATTTCAACTCGAGCAGCATTTGACGCGCCGCAAAATACGTGAACGCGCCCGTGCCCGGCAGCGGGCACGGGCGGGTTCACGTATTTTGCGGCATGCCGCGCTGCAAATCAGATTTTGACGCGCCGCAAATCAAATTTTGCTGCCGGTTTTCTCGGCAGCACATGCTGCGGCAGCAAAGCAGCAACGCGTCTCTACATTCACTTTGAATGGGATCGTGACGCGCGTCAACTTTTTGCATCTTCTGGTGTGAACGCAGGGTTAGCTCAGCTCTCGCTCAATGAGGCAGCGGCAGCGTAGCTACCTGGTTGCCAAGTAGCAGCAGCGCTCGTGCACGGCTCTGTGTCGAGGGGTGGGGGCAGGGAGTCCTGAAGGGTGGGGGAGGAGTTAAACGGAACTCCGAAGAGAAGCTAATTTCGAATCATGCTAGCTCTCTCAAATCGTACAGTATAGCTTTAACACGGTCACGAGTTGAACTGAAACACCTGTCCATGTCAGGTCAGGAGTCGAGAGTAGTTTAAGAAAGAAGACGTTGACGAGTATTTACTGAATGCAGTACAGACAGACATGGTCATTTTGTGTCAATTCAATCAAACGTTGTCACATCGCTCGTTGTCGCATCAGCTCCGCCACTAGAGGGCACTGCCGGTGCACTGATTATGTGACTCAGTGTCTTGGAACGTGTTCTCTTTTTACCATCATTAATACTTTGATGATACTTTATCATGAATTCACTCTTTGTCAACTCAATGCCAAAATGACTAGCCCTTTAAGTTGAGTTAGCATACATATTCTATGACGTTCATATAAATGCAATATACTAAATTTATCACAGCAGCTCACAATAATCAATTAGGCATTTGTGGGTGTGGAGGCTAAATAACTTCTGTGTCCTCCTTCTTGCCACCTCCCAGTCCATCGCCATGGCGGACATGGACCCCGGCCAGCTGGAGGCCTTCCTCACGGCCCAGATGAAGAGGCAGGGCGGCGGAGGGATGAGCGAGGGCCAGGCCAGCGCCCTCTCCCGCTTCTGGAGGAGTCAGCGGGCCAGGGTGCGGGAGAGCCTGCTAGCCCAGAGCCGCTGGGAGCCCGGCCTGCGGGGCCTGGCCTGGAGGGTGGACCTGCAGACATCCAGCGGCAGGGGGCCGGAGGCGGCCCCGGGGGGGCCTGTGGCCCTGCTAGAGCTGGAGCTGGGACGCCCCTCCCAGGTCAGACCCCCTGTGGTTCGTCGCTAGGGAACATTATGCACACAACTTCATTTTTCCACCATATTTTACCACTCTTCAATATTACAATGAACAGATGAAGAAGTTTCAATACTACTGAATATGACCGAGCCCCAACCCGCAGTCTACTGGTGTAACTGTGTCCGTTTAAGTGTACTTCCCTGATTTGAAGCAGCAGGGTAGGCTGTAGATTTGACCCCCGTTTCTAGGCTAGTGTCATGCCTGTTTGAGCTCCAACTAAATGGTACTGGTTCCCAATGTCCCCACCGTACGTGTTGGCATCCTAGAGCGAGAGCTCATGATGTCTGGCTGTTCTCAACTCATCACTTTGAGAGCATTTAGTGAATAGTAGGGCTTGGCGTGTGCTTGGAGCAGCTGTAGTCATACAACTCAAGCACCAATGGGTTGGATTGGTCCAACATGTACAGGTTCTATTACATGTACTAAACAACAAAGATACTTAGGCCTAGCTAATTAATCCGAGAATTTAACTTCAATACCTTACTAAAATGAATGGCAATTTGATAGAAATCGTGTTTGTTTTGTTCCATTATGTATGCACATGTATCGCATCAAACAAATGCGTGCACATGTTTTTGTCTGGTGACACCAGTTAATCAGGTGTTATTCAATAGAGCAATTCGGTCTATTTCAAATTACCTTGTGTAAACATGTGTCTGGCCAGGGGCATTTAAAACGCCTTCCTGAGGTCAGGACTTTAACCTATCCATGTCGGCGTCACTCCTCCATGTTGGCCCTGTCTCTCTGTGTCCCTAGAAATTACATGTTATACCTTTTAACTAACGTCCCGTAGATGATGGTTAAAAGTTAGACGTCAGGCAGGCCCGGTCTACCTGGTAAAGTCAGGGGTTGGTCTACCCTGATATGGGCAGGTCTACCCTGATGTAGGCAGAGCCCGGTCTACCCTGGTGTAGTCAGGGCTAGGTCTACCCTGATGTAGGCAGGGCCAGGTCTACCCTGATGTAGGCAGGGCCAAGAGGGGCCCAGTGTAGTACAGAGAATGCAACAAAGAATGACCATGCGTAATCGTAGAGTACAATTGTATTAGCCTTATGCGTTTTGGGACCATAGCATTCTAGCATGCTGGCATGTGGGCATTAGTATGTTATCATGGTTATAGGGTGGAAGTGTGAGTGTTTGAACCATGGCAGCCTAGCACCCACGGGCCAGAATGTTGGTATGGGGATGGAAAGCGACTGACCATATGTGCTAGTTCAGTAGTGTGCTAGCACTTTAGCATAGCAATGTTTCCACTAGTGGTGATGGCCCAGGGTGCTGCGGTGGGGAGGGACTATAGGGTGGTTAGAGCTCCACAGGGCTCTGTATACTTTGGGTAATCAGTGGAACAATATATAATCTGTATCAGTGGTGTCTGCAACAACACCCTGACCAAAGTACACGTACACACACACACACACACACACACACACACACACACACACACACACAACACACACACACACACACACACACACAACACACACACACACACACACACACCACAACACACACACACAACACACTTCTGACAACTCTGAACTCTGCACTGGTTGCACTAGATAAGGATTGTACAAATCACATCAACATTTATACAGTTCGCAGTCATCAGGACAACCATATAAGTTGTCCTGATGACTGCTAACTGCCATACCCTTTGTTGTCGGGTTAAGTGATTAAGGGATGGGATCTTGAGTTCACGTGTACAAAGTGTACTGCGTTGAAGATCAGGGTCACCTACACTTCTTATCCACCGTGAGGCAGCGCTGCAGACCAGCTTTGGTCCAGTACGATGGGCTGGGGGGACGGGCAGCCAGCGGTCAGCCTGTCCCGGACCCTGTTTGAGTGTAGCAGATGGAGTTGCTCAATAGACACACTTTAGCTGTTGGCGTCAGGATACCCCAACTGGAACCAGCTTCAAAATGAGGATTATCATGAATCCTTGATTTATAAGCATGACAATGAGGACTCCTTTAAGACCCCAATGCTTCTGTTGGAGACATTTTATGTATTTAGTGTTTGACTACTGTGCATCTAAAGGAGAACGCTGCTGGCCAGATGACCTTAATGATCTGAGCCATCATAACTTCACTGGGACATAGTGCCATGGTCTGATCTAGAGGACATCAGAACCCCTTATTGGGGTCACCTGGTCTGATGAAGCACTGATGTGGGACGACAGTCTCACCGGTGTCTGGGATCCATTGTTGTCCTGAAATGCATTACAACATTGGTCTGGTCCTTTAACGTTGCACCCCTCTCATTTATCTATTTGGTCTGGTCCTTTAACAAAGCACCACTCTCATTAATCCTCTACTTGGTCTGACTCCTTTTATGAAGCACCCTTCTCATTTATCTACTTGGTCTGGTCCTTTAATGAAGCACCCCTCTCATTAATCTACTTGGTCTGGTCCTTTAACAAAGCAGCCCTCTCATTTATCTACTTGGTCTTGTCCTCTAATGAAGCACCCCTCTCATGTCTTTATCTACTTGGTCTTGTCCTCTAAGAAGCACCCCTCTCATGACTTCATCTACTTGGTCTTCCTTGTCTTAAATCTTTCCATCTCTCCCTCCTCTTCCTCCTTGGAATTATTCTGAAGTTATTGTCCCCATTTCAAAATAGCTCCTGCACTCTTTCATCTTCTCTTTTTTAGTGGGTCTAATATTGACTGGAGAGTTCTGGCCCACTTCTGTTACTGCAGACCTAGACCCATGCCTCTGGCTCCGAGCCACTGGGCCGCTCTCTAGGGGAAATCTGAGGGGACAGGACGCCAATTTGCAGACATCAACTCTGAAAGAGATCTAATGTTTATGTTATGTCAATGTTTATAATATTTGTATGGTTACCTTCTCAACCTTAGTGGTACCCTGAGGCATCAAGAGGTTTGTGTATGAATAACGAAAGGGAGTTGCAATAGTAGCAATGTCATTAGTAATACACAGGTTGTGGTTAGTAAGGTACTATTGGTGTTTGGTCCCTGCATAACACATCACGCTAGTGCACCAGTAGTGTTGGCCCTATAATGAGGGCGGGCCCCCATGGGGACCCCTGAGGGCCCATTGTTCAGCATGCTGTGTTAACAGATGGTTTTCTAAAAGCAGGCTGTGGCTGGTTCCATTATGTATGGCTGGTGGTGGCTCCATACAGTCCCTGTCAAGGGAGGAGGTTCCTACAAAGATTGATTTGTATTTAATTATTGAAATTATTTAACCATAGGTCATAGTGTACAAGCAAGACGGGGATTATGATTAAAAATGTAAGCATGTTATCTCTCGAAAAGTTTGGCTGATCTGTACACAAATTAAAACATACTTATGAATATTATATTCAATGTGTGCCAAGTCCTTTCCACTCGATGCCACTCAATTGTACGCATTGCATCATTCATGAAAAGTTGAATGGGCTTGCTGTACAACAGTTGATTGGCTGACAGGCCTGTAACTACGCTATCTACACAGGCTTTCATGGCGAGGACATGTGATACTCTTCATCAGACTCTGAATGATGACAAGATCGGGTTCTTCCTCTCCGGGTAGGGTGTCAACGTATGTACATGTCAGCATCATCATGGCGTCGGGCCAGACAACGTGGGCTTCACTAACAAACATCGGCCATCAGCATCATGTTGACAACAGTCTAGCAGGTGATGATTGCTTGTATTGAACATCCTACTGCAGACCAGGAATGCACCAGGTTCGGCATGTGAAGCGATGTTCCTTCAACAAAGTCGTTAGTAGCTGTCGTCACTGCTGTCCTGCATGCGGACGTGGGTTACGCCATAGTATTACTGACACAACCCCCCCGACTGACGTTGCCCCCCCCCCCCCCCACACCCTCTCTTCCTTCCCCAGGACTCCGAGTACGTGCGTCTGGAGTGTGACGAGGCCACCGTCAACCAGATGCTGAAGAAGATGGCCGACATCCAAACGAGCATCGACACCTTTGTGCACCGTAGCTAGAGGACCGACGAAGACCGGTACAGGAGTCCTGGACCAGTCTGTAGTCCTGCTGCCCTGTACAGGAGTCCTAGGCTGTGTCTGTGTCTGTAGCCCTGCTGACCTGGAGGAGGATTAGGTGGAGGATTCTTTCTCTGGCTCAGAGCCTCTCGTTCTATAACTTGAGAGAAAGCATTTCTGAAAACATTTTGTATTACTCCTCCAAGCTGTAGCCGATCGTTTCATCTCAGGGCCTCAATGAAAGTCTTCATTATCTACAAACCCACTTATTAAAGCTGAACTCCTTAACTATTTGGTTGTATTGGAAGATGCCTACCGTAAATATTTGATTAAACATGAGTTTTAATTGTAGCTTTAGACCTTCTCACATTTAATTCATTTGCAGTCTCTGCACAACAGCGAACAATTGGAGCATACATTTTTACTTTTGCCATTTTGGATATTTGTTGCGATGCAGTCATTGTCCTGCTTGCTCTGGTCTCTGACCTTCGACCTCCTGCATCAGAGACTGTTTTGTTGCACTGAGGAAGCTGAAATTCGTGTCAATTATTGTGTCAAACTGAACTAAGAATTTCTTTAAAAAAAACTGTTCCTTAACATTCAATAGTGGTTTCATGTCCTGAAGCACACCCTAAATAAGTGATTGCAAATACTTTTGTTATGTTGATTATCTGGTTCAAGCTCTGCTTGTGGTATGCAATGATAAATACATGAATCGTTAATCACAGATACAGTTTGGAATCTGTTGTAATTATGTGTACAATCTAGGTTTATCTGTACCAATATCTCTGCAAGCAGCTGATCTCTTCTACTGAAGTTACCTCAATTTAACAAAAATATTAATTCCCAGGCCTCTACTACTATTGCGCTGCGAGGCAGCTGGATTCCATCTCACCAGGCGTGATGTTGTGATAGACGCTGGTAGACTCCCAGATGCATCGGTTTACAATTAAGTTTGGTAAGAAAGTATGAGGGATGATCAATCACTATGGTTCTGGCTAACCAATGCAACAGGTGTGTACTGGGTTTGGTTTTAACAGGTTTACCAGGTTTACCACCAGAAGTCCATCCCATCCTAAACGGTGCTATTTATTTAATTGGCCAAACGGTAACGTCACGTTTGTGTTACCAGACGCATGTTACCAGACTTCGTGTTTACAGATTATGGGTGAGGTTTCTCGTCACATTGCATTTTTGTCTCGACTCTGGGCAGTTGTGAGTGGCGTAGCCTACAGATGCTACACCATATTATTTCTGGGTGGAGACTACAGATTGCCTGGGAGAGATAAGGCTCCACCCTGATCTGGGTTTGCCAGCAGGGAGTTTAAGATAAATCAGCCATTACCGCTGCACGGATAGTTATTTTGTGAAAATGAAAACAAGACGAGTGGCCAGTGATATGGCGTCTAAACTCCTCCCGGTCTCCAGAAGTTTGCGTGATCATTAAGTGCCCACCTCGGACCTCGCTGGATCATCGGGACCCGGTGCGCCCGGTCTGTTCTCCAGGTAAGCTGCCGCTTTACTCTTATTAGGTACTTCGGTATAGGTTTGGATTATAGACTGCATAAAAATTGTTTTGAAAAAAAACAAACAAACGTGGCTAGGTCGGATACATTGAACATAAACGGAATCCAAGCAATTAGGCTCCTGGATGTGTCTACAGCCAGACCCCGGCGTTGGGTCCGTTTCCTTCATACGCTCTGGAGGCAGGTGCGCTTCGCTGCAGCCAGTGGGCTGTCGGTGGGTCTGCCTAAATGAGGCTGGACTGGCCGTCCTCTGGTAGGTGAAACTAATGGCGAATCTTTTGAACTCGGCTGGTGATCGGTGCCATAATGAAAGCATTTCAATGGGATCTAAGAGATATGAGTTGTCAAACTTCCAGAACAAGGAAAGCTTAATACACCATTTATTAGGCTACCTCGTTTCCCCCAACCTGCCGTCAGCGCTCGAGGTGTCGGTCCAGTGAGTTGTTACATGCACTCATTGTTTGAATGCTCCAGGTCATCTGCCAAAAGGGGTCATGCAAAACCCAAAGCTCTCTTTCCCTCACCTTTTATGAATAGAAAATCGGCTGCAGGTGCACATACCAGGTGTATAAAGTCTCCCAGTGCTGCTAGTGGTGGTTAAAGTCTCCCAGTGCTGCTAGTGGTGGGTTAAAGTCTCCCAGTGTTGCTAGTGGTGGGTAAAGTCTCCTAGCGCTACTAGGGAAGGTTAAAGTCTCCCAGTGCTGCTAGTGGTGGTTAAAGTCTCCCAGTGCTGCTAGTGGTGGTTAAAGTCTCCCAGTGCTGCTAGTGGTGGTTAAAGTCTCCCAGTGCTGCTAGTGGTGGTTAAAGTCTCCCAGTGCTGCTAGTGGTGGTTAAAGTCTCCCAGTGCTGCTTAGTGGTGGTTAAAGTCTACCACTGCTGCTAGTGGTGGTTAAAGTCTCACCAGTGCTGCTAGTGGTGGTTAAAGTCCTCCAGTGCTGCTAGTGGTTGTTAAAGTCTCCGAGTGTTGCTAGTGGTGGTTAAAGTCTCCGAGTGTTGCTAGTGGTGGTTAAAGTCTCCGAGTGTTGCTAGTGGTGGTTAAAGTCTCCGAGTGTTGCTAGTGGTGGTTAAAGTCTCCCAGTGCTGCTAGTGGTGGTTAAAGTCTCCCAGTGCTGCTAGTGGTGGTTAAAGTCTCCCAGTGCTGCTAGTGGTGGTTAAAGTCTCCCAGTGCTGCTAGTGGTGGTTAAAGTCTCCCAGTGCTGCTAGTGGTGGTTAAAGTCTCCCAGTGCTGCTAGTGGTGGTTAAAGTCTCCCAGTGCTGCTAGTGGTGGTTAAAGTCTCCCAGTGCTGCTAGTGGTGGTTAAAGTCTCCGAGTGTTGCTAGTGGTGGTTAAAGTCTCCCAGTGCTGCTAGTGGTGGTTAAAGTCTCCGAGTGTTGCTAGTGGTGGTTAAAGTCTCCCAGTGCTGCTAGTGGTGGTTAAAGTCTCCCAGTGCTGCTAGTGGTGGTTAAAGTCTCCTAGTGCTACTAGTCATGGTTGAAGTCTCCTAGTGATGCTCAAATGCTCCTAATGATGGTAGTGATGGTTCAATGATCTTAGTGCTGCTAGAGATGGTTAAATGCTTCTAATTAAGCGAGTGATGGTTGCATTCTGTAGTGATGGTTAAATGCTCCTAGTGCTGCTACTAGTGATGGTTAAATGCTGCTTGTGCTGCTAGTGATGGTTAATGCTCTTAGTGCTGGTAGTGATGGTTAAATGCTGATATCTCATTGTGTGTATAGTATTTGTACGACAAATAAAGAATGTTCTTCTTCTAACCATAGCAGCTCTGGGAACAGCAGACCCCTTCTCTCCTCATCAGTGTTAATATATCGGCCATTCATTCTAACACTGCTGGGTTCTTGCATGTTTCTATCTCTGGCTTTTACCTCATTGCTTACGCAGGATGTATAAGCTGTACCTCGGGTACCCTGGAAATCCAGAGTTCTCGCGAGAGCACAATTTTGAATTTGCTTAGCGAGTCACTCTGGGAAGGATTAATATACCCATTCCGAAGGACCGGTTCAAGATGGCGAAGTGAAAGACAGCACTTTTGCAGGCTCCGGGTTCAGCCCTTATTCAGCCCTTCAACAGTGTAAAAACCCTCTGCTAAACAGCTATTTAACTTTGTGTCTGATACAGTGACAAAAATAGAAAACAGTTGAGCTTTTTCTTTTTTGTGACTTTTCTTTGTTCGAGAGGCAAACTTCACCGTTAGCATGTCTGATCACGACTACAGCTTGGATGCTCTCCACGAGGCATGTGAGGATGTCGACATTGAAGAAGTATATGCAAATGCAATTGCTTCAAACAAATACAAACTTAACAAACAACAAACGCCAATAAAAGAGCCAAATCCCAAGAAACAGAGAGGCCAAAGCGGAATTGAAGACGGAAACACTAATGCTGCAATTTTACGTGCGGTGCAAGCTCTGACCAGGAAAATGGACGAACAGACTGAACATTTTGAACGATGTATTGAAACTAACACAACAGGAGCCAAAGAAAACAGCTAATCTGCGTGCTACAGAAAAAAATCAACATCCTTCATAGAGAAAATAACGCTCATGCAGAGCAAACCCGCTACAAACGAAGATGGAGCCTGAGGATGAGCGCTCTCACAGAGAAGGATGGAGAGGACATGAAAGAAATCGTCCTCGGCATACTGGCTAGAGTTGTATGGAGCCAGTTTCCTGCCATAATTCAAACCTGAAAAAAAAAGTTTCAAAGGCTTGTAAGTCTGGGTTTGAAAACTCAACACCTTGTAAAAAAGGTTTTGCAACACTGAAAAAAGAGATTATAACCTGAAAAAAATTCAAACAACAATTCAAACATCTGGAAACATGATTTTGTGTTCTATTTGATCTTATTCATCGTTTTCACCAACACATTTTCAAAGCTTGCGCCACAAAGGCGCAAGCTTTGAGTCACGCGAATATTGGCAGTGTTCTGTCGCACATTCGTTTTGAAACTCCTGACAGTCAAAGTCTGAAGAAAAAAAAAACGTCCCTTGGGGCGGGACCATTTAGCTCTAAACCTATTGGTTGCTCTCGGCTGACATACATTCCAATCAAATGTGCCGCAGTTGACAAGTGCTCTGCCGATGACAAGAATAACAAGCGACCTTCGCGGTTGATTTTAATTTCCATTTTCTGGAACCATGGCCGGGAGAGTCTCCCAGCCATGGTGACATTATTCACCACCGTTATTCTTGTCATCGGATGACAAGAATAACAAGCAGTTCTTGACATGTTTACAGATGTTTTTTTCAGGTTATAATCTCTTTTTTCAGTGTTGCAAAACCTTTTTTACAAGGTGTTGAGTTTTCAAACCCAGACTTACAAGCCTTTGAAACTTTTTTTTCAGGTTTGAATTATGGCAGGAAACTGGCTCCATAGAGTTGTCCCTAATGTCACTGTTCACCGGCTGGGAAGAAAAGGTGAAGCCGCTACCTCCAACAACACACCCAGAACAATCATCATCCAGTTCAGAATGAGAGTGGTGCGGGATGACGTCTGGAAGAAGTCGAAGGATGCGAGAGTGTGCAAAGACATGCACAAACGCTTCAAAGAGGACTTCTCAAAAGAAGACCAGGAGGCTCGTACGAAGCTGTGGCCATTGGTTCAGGAAGCCAGGAAGAGAGGTAAAAGAGCATTCCTGAAGGAAGGATACACGCTCATCGATAACCAAGAGTGAACCCTGAGTAAACACAAGCTTTTTCTATCATAAATGGCTGGCAGAACTCCTATGGGGTCAGAACAGTCTCATTAATAATGAATGCACAGAGAAGGATTCACAAATGTATTTTGTGATCTATGAATTACTCTCTTCCCACAAATACATTTCAATGCACACACAAATGGATATCGGTATGTATAAATGTAAAATAAATCCATAAACAGAAATAATATTCAGAAACACATTTCTGATCCACACACAAATGTATCTTGTTTAAAATAAATGTAATAAAAATCCATAAATATATGAAAAGAAAATATTTGCAATTTTCATCAAAACGTCTTTGGATGTTGTTACATTTATATACATACTGTTAAACTTGAATTTACAAGACACTTTTCATTTGTGAACTTGTTTTCCTTTGTGTGTGGACTGGACCCAGTTTCCCGAAAGCATCATTAGCCTAAGTGGATCGTGTAGTGAGTCGTACGAGCATCGCACAGTTTTCACATCGTTTTCCGAAAGCATCGTTGGTAACGATCGTCGTGAACATGCTCGTGGCTGACAAGGACTAACGAGGATTGGATGCGTTTTATTAAAACACATCTAATACCACGGAATGCCCAGCTTGAGCCATTTCGCAACCAAAAACAGTGGTTACTGCCGATATATTACTCAAAGACTACTGTTAGATTTAAACAGCAAAGATAGAGACATGTTAGAAGTCAACAACAACATAATTTATTGCAGCAATTAAAAATTCCAAAAATACATGCGCAGCCGAAATGTAGGCTACCGATCAAACGCCACGTCACAAGGCGTATAATAAAATCAAATGATTCCATTGCTCTTGTGTGGGAGGTCGCTTTCGAGCTGCACTTGCTGTCTCCCTCTGATTTTAATTCAACCATCGTGGTTAAAATGTCCTCATATTGATCAATGACAGAAGACATAGGCTACTAGACATGCATCATGCTGAGACCAGCGGGTGTCGGAGAATTTCCGCAGGAGCTTTTTGTTGCGATTGTTTTTTATATTAAGCACTGTAGGCACTTTGGTGAGGCTTTGATGAAGTTCACTATTACCATGTCTAGACAGTAACGAACATCCCTGACCATAGTTAATCGCGTTTGTAGTCTACACTCATTATTGCAAAGCGGGTGTCTTCATTCATAAAAACATGAAAACATTCGGGGAGTATGCAATAATACAAATTATTCTAAAGAGGTCAGAGACTCTGTGCACAGCCCCGCCTTCCCCAGTGAACCAATAAACCCTGCGCCGTCTATTGTCAGATCCATCTATTGTCAGATTTGTGCTTTTGTCAGATGGTCACGCTTTTACGATCGCAATGCTTTTTAGTCAGCATGCCAGACCTCCTGTGATAAAAGTTCCCAATTCAGTGCCAAATCATTTCAGCACACATCATATCTCCTTTGTGACCAAGTTTATATAATATCTCTAAATATAATATCTGCATATTTATTTATTTATTGTGCATATTGCTGTTGTTTTGCTTTTTGCACTGCTTTATTTTGCACTGTGGGTAGTGAGCACCACCCCAATTTCGTTGTACAAGTTTGCACAATGACAATAAAGTCTGAATGTGAAATCTGAATCTGAAGTTTGCCTAGCTTACCTAGTTTGTCGTAAGCTAGGTTAAGATTTAGCGTGATAGGCCGGAAATATCCCATAAATTAACTAAATTCCTCTTCCATTCATGTGGAACACATAGGAGGTGTGGCATGCTGACTGAAAAGCATTGCGATCGTAAAAGCATGACAATCTGACAAAAGCACAAATCTGACAATCTCTTGCCTCAAAGCAAGCGTCTCTTATCGATTGGGCCAAGGTGACCACAATGTTGTAACTGGATTTACTAATATACAGTGTTGGTCAAGTTACTTGGAAAAAGTAATTAGTTACTGATTACTCATTACTTATCCAAGAAAGTAATCCAGTTACTTTACTGATTACTTATTTTCAAAAGTAATTAGTTACTTTACTAATTACTTTACTTAGTTACTTTTCAGAAATACACTAGGTATTGGCCTACATAACCTGAATACGCTATTTTAAAACTTGTTTTTATTACTCAATCTTTTTAACTATGCACATTGCAAACAACAAAATAAATTAAATGCAACAGTCTCATTTAAAGAAAATCGTTTTGGTTTGTGTATACACACCTTAATTCGAATAGATGTAAATAAAATAAAGCAATAAAATAATTAAAACCAAAGTCTCTAACATTTACATCTTTTAACAGTTGCAGTGCAGAGAGGAGTAATGCATTTACCAAAACAGAAATTGCTGTTGCATGCCACATTTAGGCTGTACTAATGTCAAAGAGTATGTGTTTGAACTGTGTGTGTGTGGAAGGATGTGTTTCTCTGAGTGTGTGGATGTGAATATCAGTGTGTGTGTGTGTGTGTGTGTGTGTGTGTGTGTGTGTGTGTGTGTGTGTGTGTGTGTGTGTGTGTGTGTGTGTGTGTGTGTGTGTGTGTGTGTGTGTGTGTGTGTGTGTGTGTGTGTGTGTGTGTATGGAGGGGACTGCCTCTATGTTTGTGTGGGATTGAGGTTTGCTTCTACGTGTGTATGTGATGTGTGTGTATGTATGTAGAGGGATTTGTTAGTGTGTGTGTGTGTGTGTGTGGTGTGGGTGTATGGGTGTGTTCTGTGTGGGTGTGTGTGTGGAGGGGCGTGCTTCTGTATAGGAGTGTGTGTGTGTGGAGGGGATCTGACCCCTGTCATATGTCTGTAGGTTCAGGCAAGCGGAAAAGTGTGTGTGTTAGTCAAGTCTCATTTTATGACAAGGCCCTATGTTTTTTTGTTTTCTTTCGGAGTGAAACAGTGGTTATACCGCATCTGCAGAAGCTTTTCAAACCTCCCAGCAGAGAGCCTGTTCCTTTTCGGGGAAAGCATCAATCCACCCAAACTGAACAGCCGTTCAACTGGTGCACTGGATGGAGTTGGAGAGTTGTATTTCATGTACATCTTTTTGAGGTTTAGGAACTGATTTAGAATCTCAATCTCATACCCAGACCTTAAATAGTCAGTTACTTCTTTTTCTGCTGAGAAGCTTTCGGTGGGTTGGTTCTCAAAATCAAAAAAGTCAATTTCAGCTGGGCTGGCTGGCAGTTGGGACACATTAGCATTGTCCGCTGCAGGAGCAACTTTACGACACTCTCTTATCAGAAGCTCCTTCACATGCTCTCTCCTACGCTCATCTCTCAGCCATCTAAGTTTGAACTTGGGACAAGTGGCCGCTGCAAGAAGTCCCTCTTGGCTATCCAGTACAGGATCAAAACGAATCTCGATGGCCTGTAAAATACAATACGATATAAATAAGAATGTATTTTTTTTCCTATATAATCTGCTATTTTAATTATTTTGTGTCTTAACTGACCTAAACCATCTCATGCCCTATCAATACTGTATGAGATTTAATTATCGTTGAGGTTATTTTGACCTCTTTAATTTCATCTTCTGTTGATCCTATGAGTAATATTCATGATTAATGATGATCAATATCCCTCATATTGAACTGATATTGAACTTTTATCATTTTAGTAATAGTACTCACTGCTTAAAACAAACAAAGTAACATCTGCCCACCATGAAAGGTATAATAAATTTAACAAAACCTCCCAAATCAATTATGAAATAATAATCTTACCCTTACATTGGCATCTGGAAGGCTGGCTATCATTCTGGAGAGGTCATCTTTCAGGGCAAGTGTCTTTGACATCAGGCTTGTGAGCGTTGGTAGTAAAGTCCCATAGGTGCACTCATCCCCTTGTCAGATGTTGAGTGCTACTGTCAAGGGATTCATCCCAGTGCAGTATTCTTGGAAAAATAGGTACTCCCTTTCATTAAGGCACTTGATTCCCAGTTTTACACACAGGGGATTCAGCTCCTTCATTGGAATTGTGATGATTCTGGAAATGGCCTCATACAGGGAATTCCACCTTACGGATGTGGGTACCATTAGCTTCCTGCGGCTGACTTCCTCTACCTGTTCAGAGGCCAATGTTGATCGACTTGCTTTAGTCCAGAGAGCAGTGCATTTTGAAATACTACTCCTATTTACAGCCTTGGTGTCTGCACAGGAATTTAGATGTTTCTCAACATTGCTTGTTGAAATCAGATTAATTGTGTGTGATGCACATCTGTAGTATGGAGGGAGGCTGAACTGTCCATCACCAGATGAAAGAACTTCTATCTCATCTCATCTCATCTCATCTTCATCCGCTTATCCGGGGTCGGGTCGCGGGGGCAGCAGCTCAAGCAGGGGGCCCCAGACTTCCCTTTTCCGAGCCACATTGACCAGCTCTGACGGGGGGATCCCGAGGCGTTCCCAGGCCAGTGTTGAGATATAAATCTCTCCACCTTGTCCTGGGTCTTCCCCGAGGGTCTCCTCCCCACTGTTTCGTGCCTGGAACACCTCCCAAAGGGAGGCGCCCAGTGGGCATCCTTACCAGATGCCCGAACCACCTCAACTGACTCCTTTCTAAGCAAAGGAGCAGCGGCTCTAATCCGAGGCTCCTCACGGATGAACTGAACTTCTCACCCTATCCCTAAGGGAGAAGCCAGCCACCCTCCTGAGAGAAACTCATTCTCGGCCGCTTGTATCCGTGATCTCTGTCCTTTCGGTCATCACCCATCCCTCATGACCATAGGCGAGGATAGGAACGAAGATTGACCGATAGAATCGAGAGCTTTGCCTTGCGGCTCAGCTCTCTTTTTCGGTCACAACGGTGCGGTGAAAGCGAACGCAAATACCGGCTCCCGCTGGCTCCGATTCTCCGAATCGGAGACAGAAAGAAAGAACGCTCCATCGACATTTGTCACGTCTGCGAATCAATGACCCCCAGTACTTGAACTCCTTCACTCTCATAAACCTTTATTATTCTTCGTCCAAATGTCAGCAGTAGTGGAAACAAAGTCTACATCTCCGAGTGCAGTCTTCAAATTACCTTCCATCATGTCGTATTCTCTCTCAAGGTATCCTGCAAATGACTTTCTCTGCGGCAGCTTGACACATTTTTTCTACGACGCATCGGAATGAATCAGAGTCTACAGTGGAAATGGGCAACATGTCCTCGACAATATAGCCAGCGACAAGCTTCTTCAGTTCAGCGGCCTAAAGAGCAGTGACGAGATCCTCAGACCACCGAACTGCAACCCCTCCCCACCACGACTGCGCCTCGATATCCTGTCCATGAATATCACAAACAGGATTGGTGACAAGGCGCAGCCCTGGCGGAGGCCAACACCCACCGGGAACGAGACTGACTGGCTGCCGAGAACCCGGACACAGCTCTCGCTTTGGGAGTACAAGGATTGGATGGCCCTGAGGAGAGACCCCCCCACCCATACCCCCGCAGCACCTCCCACAGTTTCTCTCCGGGGGACCCGGTCATATGCCTTCTCCAGATCCACAAAACACATGTAGACCGGATGGGCATACTCCCAGGCCCCCTCCAGGATCCTTGCGAGAATGAAGAGCTGGTCCGTAGTTCCACGTCCAGGGCGAAAACCGCATTGTTCCTCTTCAATCTGAGGTTCGACGATCGGCCGAACCCTCCTTTCCAGCACCTTGGAGTAGACTTTACCAGGGAGGCTGAGAAGTGTGATACCCCGGTAATTGGAGCACACTCTCTGGTCCCCCTTTTTGAACAGGGGGACCACCACCCCAGTTTGCCACTCCTTTGGCACTGTACCCGACTCCCATGCAATGTTGAATAGGCGTGTCAACCATGACAGCCCCTCAACACCCAGAGCTTTTAGCATTTCTGGCTGGATCTCATCAATCCCTGGGGCTTTGCCACTGCGGAGTGGTTTAACTACCTCAGTGACCTCCACCAGGGAAATGACGATGAACACACCATCAAACCTCGAGCTCTGCCTCCATCATAGAGGGGCGTGTTAGTCGGATTCAGGAGTTCCTCAAAGTGTTCCTTTCCAACATCCGACTACCTCCTCAGTTGAGGTCAACAGAGTCCCATCCTTACTGTACACAGCTTGGATGGTTCCCCGTTTCCCCCTCCTGAGGTGCCGGATGGTCTTCCAGAAACACTTTGGTGCGACCCGAAGTAGTCCTTCTCCCATGGCCTCTCCGAACTTCTCCCACACCCGCTGCTTAGCCTCCGACACGGCAGCGGCTGCAGCCCTTCGAGCCTGTCGGTACCCTGCAACTGCGTCAAGAGTCCTCCGGGATAACATATCCCGAAAGGCCTCCTTCTTCAGTCGGACGGCTTCCCTGACCACCGGTGTCCACCACGGTGGACACCGGTGGTCCATCCATTTTTGTGTGCATTGAAATGTATTTGTGAGAAGAGAGTAATTTATATATAAATCACAAAGTAGATTTGTGAATCCTTCTCTGTGCATTCATTATTAATGAGACTGTTCTGACCCCATACTTTCTAGATGTGGGTCTGGATTTCCAGGATATACCTTGGGAGTAGCCAGCGTCAAACCGCAGTTAAGCCTAGAGAGGCTGTTGTGGTTTTATTATCAGATATCAATAATGTTATCAATAGTATCACATGCTGTACCATATATATTCTCCAGATATAAAATGCTGGCCAGCCTGTACCTCTCTTGGTTTACAAGAATGGTAGTAAGGAGGGGGCTTTGGGGGGCAAAGCCCCCCCACACTTGCTGATTGGCGCCACACCGCTCCCCGTCTGGCAGAGCGGACAGAACTTTATTCTGGAGTGCCCTGAGTCTCGAGTCCTCCCTTTTGTTCACTGGGAGAGGTTTAATCTGACACAACAGGACTTAAATACATAAATATTGACATTGCACTCTTTGGTTAGAACTATTAAAATATTTAATCGCATTAATGTCATAGTTAACTCACGATTATCGCGAGTTCGCAAAAAAAATTCTATGCTAAATAGGTGATTTCTTTTTCCCATTTTAATGCTCTTATCAACATGGAGAAGTGCATCGGCATATACATTGGCATATACATTGGCATATAGGCCTACTGATCAAAACAGGACGATACAAAAAAAGCCTATAGTGCAATTAAACAATGAACATAGGCAACAAACATACTGCCTTGAACATAGCAGTCAGGCTACTGCTTCTTTGTTTTGAACCAAAGAAAAAAAAAAATAGTTGCGTTAATCACGCGATAACGTGATTAAACGCAATTAAAATTGGTTTGCGTTAACGCGTTTAACTGACAGCACTAGTTAGAACCAAATGTTGTTTTGCACACCGTTAATAATAATATGTGACAGTGCTGAAGAACCCCTTTTTACAGCCAATTAAAAACATACAATGGTTTTACAGCAATGTTTGATTCAGATGAGCCCAGGAGCCACCTGCCCTCCTCTCTCCTCCCCATCCGACCGACACTGTGACCCTCAAGATCAGATATAGGAGAGTGGATTTAAATAATACCTGCCAATACCTAATAATACCTGAGGTTATTACGTTGTAATAACCTCTTTGTGTATATGCGTTATAATGAATGATGCTGTACATGAAAAACGTAACACACTGGCATAATATAATATAAATGTTCAAGAAGCTTCTCTAGGGAACGGACATCAAAAGACGGCCCAGCCGGATCTCCACATATCCACCAACATGTCTCTCACACTTTGCTACCTGAGTTCAGAGCAGAAATGTATATTTAGTGCATTTACCAGACACTTTTATCGAAAGCGACTTACAACCATTCATACAATCATCAGTGTTTCCCCTATATGCACCTAGCAGCGGCTATATGCACTACATTACGCCCCTCAAATATGCTGAAATATGCTTTCATAGAGACCTATAGTATTTCAACAAAAACAAGTATTCTCAGTTTCTCACGGAATGAGACCTTTAAGTTTCTTGAAGTTAGAATCATGGCGGAAGGAGGAGACGACAGCGCTCAAGACCTCCATCAGCCTTCTGATAGGGATGTGCATTTCTGGCAAAAATACTATAATAATTAATAATAATTAAATATTCGCTGAGAAATATTCAAGTAATATTCGAAAATCGGTCAATCAAGAACCCCCCACGCGCACGCACACACGCAACTCGGATACACGCACACACAATGACACAGGGAGAGGCTTTTATGATCTGTATGAAATCAATCTGTTTATTTCACCATCTGCGCCATCAACATTCAACACCAAAATGATTTCAACGTGGGCTTCGGCAAGGCAAGGCAAGGCAATTTATTTATATAGCGCATTTCATACTCCAGGTAGACACAATGTGCTTTACACAGCTAAGGCATTACCTCAAATAGAAGTACACAAGCAAGAAACATATCACACGTATAAAATATATCACAGCAATAAAGTTGAAAGCATATTGCAATAGTAGTAATAAAAAGATAAAAAAGGGGGTTAAAAATAATGAATACAATTAAATTAAAAACAGGAAAATGCCATGGAGAAGAGGGTGTTCCTCAATTAGGTTTTAAAATTGGCAATGGTTGGAGCATTCTTAACGTGATCAGGGAGTTTGTTCCAAATCTGGACTGCATGGTAGCTGAAAGCAGCTTCACCCTGTTTGGTGCGAGTATATGGCATGCATAATACCTGGCTTTTCTGTGGCCTGAGAGGCCTGAGGGGGATGTAAAATGTAAACATGTCTGATGATATATGTTGGCCCCATCCCATGTAATGCTTTAAAAACCAGTAGCAGTACTTTAAAATGAATTTATTAGGACTCGTGCTGCAGCACTTTGAACTAATTGAAGTTGTTTAATGGTCTTTTTTGGGAGTCCTATGAAGAGACTGTTGCAGTAGTCTAGCCGGCTTGAAATAAAAGCATGGACAAGCTTTTCCAGGTCAGACTGGGACATAAGGTCTCTCAGCTTGGCAATGTTTTTCAGGTGATAAAAAGAGGTCCTAGTAACAGCTCTCATGTGATTGTCAAAGTTGAGGTCGTTATCGATTATGACTCCAAGGTTTCTGACCTTAGTCCTAACTTCAAACCCCTTTGCCCTAAAAAGTGTAGCCATTTTGTCTTTTCCATCCTTCCTCCCAAATAAAATTACTTCAGTCTTTTCAGTCTCTTTGTTCAATTTTAAAAAGTTTTGTGACAACCAACTATTTATTTGGTCTAGGCAGTCACATAGTGAGCTAATGGGATCCATATCAGTGGGTGACAGGGCTAAATAAATTTGTGTGTCGTCTGCGTAGCTGTGATATGAAACCTGAGTTTTCTTTATAATCTGACCCAGTGGGAGCATGTAGAGATTAAAAAGAAGTGGCCCCAGTAGTGTTGTAGTACTCGAGATCGGTCTTGGTCTCGAGACCGGTCTCGAGACCATTTTTTTAGGTTCTTGGTCTCGTCTTGGTATCGACGGCATTTTTACTCGGTCTTGTCTCGGTCTCGGACCGGGCGGACTCGGGTTTTTTGAACGAGACCGGTCGAGACCATTGCTGATAGGCTTTTTGTCCATGCTTTACTGATAAGAGTGAAAAAGGACCTTCTCAAAACAGCTAATCATAACTTAAAATCATTGGTAGTGTAACGATTTCCCCCAGCTGCAGCTGCAACCTGCCCGGTGTCAGTGTGAGAGAGTGACACACCCCCTGCGCACAGAGTTGTGTTTTTTTTCCTGCGCACGTGGAGACGGCGCCTCTTTTAAAGTCTATGGGACTCGACAGGAGGAAGGCGGCTGAGAGATGTCTGCCAACTCGGCAATTATTAAATTTGGCTTCACTCTCCACAAGGAGTTCATTCAAGGAGGTAAACGAAAGCACTCAGCCGTGTGCAAATTTTGTAAAGTCCTCCTCACTGAAACGGCGGGGACCACTTCAAATTTTTACCGTCACCTGGAGAGGAAACATAGAGACAGGTAAGCTAATAACAGTTAGCCATGCAAAGTTTAACATTAGCTACACGTTATATCAAAAGTCTGGTAAATTTCAACTCCCCCATCCAGAGAAAATAAGCGAAAAAATAAGCTTAACTCTTTCCATGGTCATTTTAGGCATTTATTTGCTAATTTTCAAAGCACTATATTAGGCTACAGCTAAGTTAGCTTGCTAATGTTTTTTTTTTTTTTAACTCACTCGCATGGCTTTGTTGTCACAAGCACAATAACAGAGCAACATCAAATAAATGGGTCATATTTCTTCCCCAAAATGTGTGACATGAGGCTTTGTCAAGTCAAACTGGAGTTGTGTGTGTTAGAATAGAAAGAATAAGCATTGAGGAATAGCCTAATGTATAGGTGAAATATTAATCAGGTAAAATTAATGGTTTAAAACACATTGTTTCAAAAGAAGTATAGCATTTAGCTTCAAAAACAAATTGCACATTAAATCTGTTTTCATCATGTGTATTATTTTTGAACGAATAGCTATAGCTATGGCAGATGATTTTAAGAAACAACAGTCCAAGAAAATAGACAAACTAGAGTGACAGACTCCTCAGTTAAATAATTTAATATTTGTTTGATAAATATATACGTATATAAAAAAGCTTAATTCAATATACTCAAAACATGGTAAGTAAGGCTAATGCATGAAGTTTAAAAGCAGTAATTAAAAGTGATGTTTAATTTTATTTTATAAAAAAGTGAATAAGTATCACAGTGATGCATGGTGTGTTGTGTTGGTACTAAGCACAAATATATCTATATTTCTGTCTGTCTATTAATAGATAGATAGATCAATGTATATAGATTTATGTATTGTTTCCTGTTTAGAGTTTTCATCAAAATCACCTAACATGGCATTGAAAATCTAAAGGCAAACAAAATTAATAAACTAAAATAGCAACTAAATCAATTAAATTTGAACTGCAAATAAATTGAATTACTTTACTAACCTTTTTTGGGGGAAAAAGGGAGGGGGGGACAGTATTTGAATCTAGTGTACTTATAAGTGGAGAAATCACTTCTTTTTTTTTTTAAATCTACATATTTTTTTGTTTAATATTTGCATATCAATTTTGAAATTTGACAGACTTTGACACCTATTCTCTCTGCATAACTTAAACCATTATTTCAGAGAATTCTTTCTTGGTGTTTGTTTCACCTTATCATTTTATTTTCCCTAAATTTAAGGTTCCTGGACTACAAGGCAGGACAACAGACAGATGCGACACAGCCAACTATCTCTTCCTTTGCCCAGAAAGTGCAGCTCTACAGTCTACAGTCCCCACGGCAGCAAGCCATCTGTGAGGCCATTGTCAAAGATTTGATAATTGGGTGTTGTCTGCCGCTGTCCCTTGTGCAAAATGAACATTTTAAACACTTTCTTGAGACTGTGGATTCTAAGTACACACCAATCTCAAGAAGAACAATTACTGAAAAATATATACCAGTTTTGGTAAAGCAAGTTAAGGAGACAGTTTTGGAGAAGCTGAAGAAAAAATCAACAGTGTCCTTAACTACTGACATTTGGTCTGATCGCAGGCTTCGCTCCTTCCTTGGAGTAACAGCTCATTTGTGCAGCAAGTCAAAGGATTGCTATGCCCTCGAATCCTTCCTGCTTGACTGTAGACGTTTCCCAGGCAAACATAGTGGAGAGCGAATTTTCTCTGCCTTTGAGGAGATCACTGAAGAATATGGTATCCGTCAGAAGATCAGTTATATTGTGACAGACAATGCTGCTAATATGAAGTGTGCTTTTAAAGTTTGCATGCCACAACAGCAGTCAGATGACAGCGAGAGTGAGGAGGAAAACCTTGATGATGAGCACCTGTGGGAGGACATGAATCCTGTGGAAGACACAGAGCCACCCTGGTTATCAGGTGAACGTATTTCTTGTTTTGCTCATTCCCTGCAATTAGTAGTAAATGACGGCATGAAGGAAGTTAGAGCTATCTCTCGCGCCATTGCCAAAACATCACGCTTCTCAACTCTGTTGCACAGCAGCGCATTGTTCAGAGACAAGTTTGAGGCTGCATTAGACTCTACTAAGACTATTCCAGCTGCCAACAACACTCGGTGGAACAGCACTTTCAAACAAGTGCAGGCCCTCACAACTCTGGACCATAAAGCTCTGACTGAAATGTGTAGCAAGGACTATGAAGAAGTGGTATTCAGCACTCGTGAGTGGAACCAGCTCAAGGAGTTGACCTCAATTCTCGCACCGTTCTCGGAGGCAACAGACCTGACAGAGGGAGAAAGGCAGTTACCATTAGCATGGTGGTACCAACTGTTCTGGACTTGCATACACATCTTGTGAAGATGGAGGAGACACGAATACAGTGTCGGCCTATAGTAAAGGCCCTCCGTCAGTCTCTGATGAGAAGATTCAGTGGAATCTTTGCCAAAACAAACATGACCGAAGACAGTGGGGGAGAGGAACCGTTCAGCCACAATGTGTACTTTTTGGCTACAATGCTTGACCCACAATTTGGATTAAACTGGGTGGATCTGGATGTTGCAAATGGGCAAAATGCATCAGCAACCAAGAGCTTCAGAGAGGATCTGAAGAAAAAACTGACAGGTAGGCTATACACACGTACATTTTACATCAAAATTCTAATTTAGCCTTGTAGTGGAATTTATTAAGTTTTAATTTCATATTGTAAAACTCTGATACCGTCTTTGTAATTCACCTAAAGAGAATAAGCTTGTTCTAAACAACATATTGTTAAGTTAATTATTTGATACCTGCTGACAGTGTATCACTGTGTCTTTCTATCTAATTCAGTAATTTTCTTTCATTTGCTTGTATTTTTCAGACACTTTGATCTCTGAGGTTGAGAACTTGATGGACAGTGAGGGTGAAGAGTGCGAAGCCGGAGCCACAGATGGAGATCCATCCAGTGATTCACCTCCAGCCAAATGCCCACGCCTTCTTACTCGCTACAAAGCTCTCAAAAAGCGTAGCTCAGGCCAGGGTTCAAGCATCAGTACACAGATAAGCAAATACTTTGATGCCATCCAGGACACTGACACTGACAATGCACTTGTCTTCTGGTACAAAAACCAAGACAGATTCCCACAACTCCACAACTTGGCACTGAAGGTGCTGTCAGTACCCGCATCCTCTGCACCAGTTGAGAGGGTTTTTAGTAGAGGAGGCATCATCATGAGACCCCATCGTGCACGTTTAGGTCACAAAATGCTGCAGTTTCTCATGTTTCTGAAATGCAACCAAGCTCTTCTTAAATCTTAGCTTTCATGGAAAGAAACTGTACCTTTGAGGTCTTCAGCAACAAGCCCTTTATGAGTTTACTGTTATTGTTGAGCTCAGACTTTTAGGGGTGATTTGTTACCACATGATGTTCAGGCTTGGCATCACATCATTTTTAGTTCAACTGTTCCTGATTAATTAATGTTGTAATTTCATGAAGGAAAGACCAATGTTCAAGAATGTTAACAAAAAATACCTTACTGATATGTCAGCTTTTTCACACAGCTCATTTAATTTAGCTGGTACCGACTCTTTACTTTTTAATTCAATTTTTTCTCTCTGAAATGAAAGGTTTATTGTGACTTGTCAGGTCAATGCAGTTTTGATAATATGAACTTTTTCAAAAAAGTGAAACACACGTTTGCTATGACTTGAGATTTATTTCATTCATTGTGCTGCTATGAAAACAACAGCACAAAGATTGTTTTTGTTGTTGCATTTATTCAAGAGCAAACTTAAATTAAATTTAGTTTTAAAAAACTCCCATTTTGTTGTTTTTCCTTTGATATATATGGTCTTGGTCTTGTCTCGGTCTCGACCTCTGAAAGTCTTGGTCTTGTCTCGTTCTCGACCTCTAAAAGTCTTGGTCTTGTCTCGGTCTCGGTACTCTCTGGTCTCGGTAATGTCTTGGTCTCGGTTGATGCAGTCTTGACTACAACACTAGGCCCCAGGATTGACCCTTGTGGGACAACTGACGTCAAGGGTGCTAGAGCTGAGGTGTAGTTACCAAGGGCAACAAAGAAGGTTCTCTCCTGCAGATAGGACTTCAGCCAGTTGATTACTCTGCCTGAAAGTCCAACCCCATGTTCTAATTGGCGTAGGAGTATGCTATGATCAATTGTATCAAAGGCTGCACTGAGGTCCAGTAATACAAGCACTGAAGTTTTACCAGAGTCTGAGCAGTTGAGACGCGTCATTCAGGACCTTTATAAGATCTGTTTCAGTACTATGATTGCCATCCCTTAGGATGGCTAGTTCTGGACAATGAGCAGACTGTAATTGAGATCCAATGTTTGATCTGATGTTCTCAATTTTGCTTTTAAAAAATGAGGCAAATTCATCACATGACTTGCTTGAGAGCAGTTCTGAGGGCAGTTTGGAGGGAGGATCTGTTAGCTTTCCAACCATCAGGAATAATGTATGGGTATTATTTATGTTGTTGTTTATTAGATCTGAGAAATAAAATTGCCTAGCCTTACATACCTCAAAATTGTATTTGCAGAGATTCTCTTTATGGATCTGTAGGTTAACTTTTATTTTTCTTCCATTTTCTTTCCCTTTTCCTACACTCTCTTCTCATGAGTACAACGGTTGGACTTTTTAACCATGGGGCTTTCTGTTTGCTGGTAATTGACTTAAGTTTAAGAGGGGCAACATCATTCATGATGGATTCCATTTTTGTATTAAAAAGTTCCAATAGATCATTCACAGAATCAGAGGTAGGAAAATCTGGAGTTTGTATGAGAGCTTGTTCAAAGAGAGCTGCTGTGTTTTCATTTATGATCCTCCTTCCAGTCATTATGCAGCTACTCTGAATACAGGGGGACATAGATATATCAGAAAATAAACAGAAATGGTCCGATGGGGCTAAATCTTTTGATTGTCACTGAGACACTGAGACCCTTTGTGATGATAAGGTCAAGAGTGTGACCATGGGAGTGTGTGGGGCCTTGAACATGCTGGGTAAGACTGAAAGTGTCCAATAGAGCAAGGAAATCTTTGGTGTATGTGTTGTCTGATTTGTCCATACGCAAATGGAAATCTCCTGAGATGATTGGTCTAATGCAACACATATGATTGACAGGAGATCACTAAATTCATCTATAAAAGCTCTTTCAGACTGTTTGGGGGGTCTATAGATTATTACCGTAAGAATCCGAGGGCAACCCTTAATGAGGACACACATACTGTATACTCAAATGACGAAAATGTACCATGACATAACTTTTAACATTGAAACAAAGTTTTGAATATTGTGGCTAAACCTCACCCCTTTTTTGATTCTCTAAAAGACGACAGAAAATCATAGTTAGGAGGAGTGGACTCAATGAGGGTGACAGCACTATTTGCTTCATTTAACCATGTTTCAGTTAATAGCAGGAAATCAAGGTCATGTGTGGAGATGAGATCATTTATCAGAAATTACTTATTTGCAAGTGATCTAACATTCAAGAGAGCAAGCTTCACAGTGCGAGCCGGGGCCGACTCTTGTGAGTTATTTTGCAGCTGAAGTGATGTGGAGAGCAGGTTTGAGAGATTCACTTTGCGAGCTGTGCGCATCATAGTCCTTCTGTGTCCGATCATCACGGGGATGTTCGACGATAAGGGAACGTGTCTCTGAGCGAAACGGTGGGAGGTGCTAGCGACAAAGGTTTGAGACAGTAGGGGGCGATGGAGGCTGCAGGCTGCGGTGGCTGCAGGCTGCGGTGGGCTCGCCCTCCACCGGAAATGGCTGGGTGGCCGACGGCTTAGGCAGATTTATTTAATATTTATTTTACTGAGCACAGCCTGCATGACGGTGAACTAGACGCGTCAAAAAAATAACTTAACACAGTGTGTCTTTTTAGAATTACCAGCATTCGTAGTGTTGATCAGCAGAGAAATAGTCCGCCATAGACGTTGACATCGCTTAGCAATTTTCATACCGTTACATCCCTACTCTCAACACAATCCCACTCCTCATTGGGAATAAGATGGTGGAGAGGGCATCTAGTTTTAAGGTTTTAGGTGTGACTGTGTCAGAGGACCTGTCATGGGGGAGAAACATTGCCTCTGCCACAGCGAAGGCCCAACAATGCCTCTACTTCTTCAGGAAGCTGAGATGGCCAGGACTGCCCCAGAGACTCATGGTCAACTTCTACCACTGTGCAGCGGAGAGTGTTCTGACCTATGGTTTACTGGTGTGGTTTTCCGGCTGCACCAGAGCAGAGAAGGAGGCAATACATAGAGTGGTTAGAGCCGCAGGGAAGATCATTGGGGTCATCTTTCCAGACATCGCGACTGTGTACACCTCCCACTGCATGCGCCGAGTGAAAAACATCCTCCAGGACCATCTACAACCAGCACATCACCTTTTTCAACCAATGCCCTCTGGGAGATGTCCATCACGGCCCAAACTAGCAGGCTAGCCAACAGTCTGTACCCCCATGCAGTCAGGCTGCTAAATGGAAAGTCTGCCCCCCACTCTCCATTGGACACCCCTCTGTGACATAATTGCCTCCCATACACCTCCATAACTATGACCTGGACGTTGCATTGCTGCAAAACACTCAACAACCCCACCCCCAGCAGATGTATCTATCTATTTATTTATTTATTGCATTAAGCACTTTACTGGTTATTGGGAGTCTATGGGGTATTTATGAGTAGTTATTATTTGTAAAGTACTGGGTGATTGATTAATTGATCCATGGAGATTAAATTATGTATAAATGTATGAATTGGTGGACAACTAAAACTACATGCCTGTCATACCGAATAAGCCCATTGCATGATTCCAGAAGTACACAAAACAGTATATGAACAAAACAAACAAAGAGCAACACAGAGTCGCCATAGTACGGCGCCATCTTATGATTAACAGTTTATGATTAATGATAAACTGGTCTACTGTTATGCTCTGTTAACTAACTGTAGGTCAGATAACAACTCGCAAAGCACATGGCTTTTTGTTAAACAGGATTTTGATTGCTTACTGTTTGTAAGTTAAAAAAAATTCTGTTAAAACATTATTTCCTAAAAATCCCCTCCCTCATTCACCATTGACTGTGATTGGTCTGAATTCCTCCCAGAATGTTCTTAATTCTAAATTGTCTCATACAGAGACAGGCACAGTCAACTCGAAACAGATATTCTCACATTGAATTTCACTCACTTTTAGCTAACGGATGTCGTGGCCATTCTTATCAGATGACACTCAAATAATAGCTGTTTAGGCACCTTTAATTCCCTCATTTTACATTCTGACAGAAACCTAGAGAAAAACAAACAATTAGCAATGTAATACTGTTAGGGTCAAGAATCAACACAATGACCCAGATTGAGGCTACTAAATTGATGTCATGCATGGAGCATAATTATAAACACGTGATGGCTTGGTGTCTCTGCTGAAGGGGGAGTGGAGAAGGATGGGCGGTGTGGATAGAGATATGTGCTGCCCGTTCCTGGAGGACTAGCATGTAAACGACTTGTATGCAGACCAGCTCTGTCACCGAAGAAGGAAGCAAAGTCGCTCACTGACCATCAGTTTATTACTGTCTCCTTCCTTTTTTCTCTCAGTGTTGCTATGTTTCCAAGCATCCCATTGTATCCTGGATTTGTTGTACGTCTGCTATCCTTAAATAGTTGAATCCATTCTGTCTCTGATGCTGAAATGTGTAATTTAGCAGAGCATTTTTGTTGATTTGTGTACTTTGTTTTATCCATAGGCCCAAAGACAAAGCACAATGGCCATCGGTCACCGGAGAAGCAGGGTTCTCAGTGGCACAATGATGCTCATCTTCATTGGTTTGCTGGTGGTTGTGGCGAGGATGATGGGCCAGCACAAGCAAGGTATCCACAAACTGAACGTACCGTTAAGGTTTTGGCGTTGGTGGAAATGGAGTGAATCCTTCTGGAACAGGGAGCAGCAGCACCTGGATCTCCTCTACAACCCCATCCTGAATGTGGCGCCCACCAGGGACGACTCCCTGGTGGCCCGGACGCCCTGGTGGCTTAATAACCCCCAGGCCCTCAAACCCTGTGAGCCAGACTACCAGGTCCCCCGACAAGTAGGGGACTACAACACCCTGCCCCAGCGTTTCCAGGACTTCCTTTTGTACATGCGCTGCAGAGCCTACCCCATTCTCATCAATCAACCACACCTCTGTGACGACAGACCCTTCCTCCTCTTGGCCATCAAGTCGCTAGCACCTCACTTTGACCGCCGGCAGGCCATCCGGCAGTCCTGGGGACGGGCGGGTAATGTGGCCAATCGGACGGTGGTGACCGTGTTCCTCCTTGGCACCGCCTCCTCGGTGGACCACTTCCCTGACCTATCGGGGATGCTGAGCCACGAGGCGGAGCGGAACAGAGATCTACTCCAATGGGATTACAGGGACTCCTTCTTCAACCTCACGCTCAAAGAAACTCACTTCCTGGAGTGGTTCAGTCAACACTGTTCCAACACCCCCTACATCCTGAAGGGGGATGACGACGTCTTTGTCAACACCCGGCAAATCATCCAATACCTGGAACATCTGCCAGAGGGGATGACAAAAGACCTCTTTGTTGGTGACGTCATCCAGGATGCCCGCCCCCACCGGGATCACAGGCTCAAGTACTTCATCCCGGAGAGTGTGTTTGTGGGCGACTACCCCCCCTACGCAGGCGGAGGAGGGTATCTCTACTCGGGCCCTTTGGCGCTGCGTCTTTACAAAGTCTCCCAGCAGGTGGCGCTCTTCCCGATCTACGATGTTTTTACTGGGATGTGTTTGAAGAAGATGGGACTGGTGCCAGAGAAACACAAGGGCTTCAAAACCTTTGATGTGGACAAGAAGTACCGGGAGAACCCGTGTGTGTACAAGAACCTGATCCTGGTTCACAGTCGGACCCCACAGGAGATGATCAAGATCTGGTCCTGGCTCGCAGACCCCAGACTAGACTGCCAGAACTCCACGAGGTGACCGAGGCCACCGGATAACAACCGTCCATTCTAACATAGTCGTCCAAACCTGCAGGTTCAAAGTGGAAGAAGAGATGGATTGTAGAGAAAGGCCTTAACGTGTTCAGGGGTGCTAATTCATTGGACAATAATGGTGAAAGAAAATATTGGAATCATTTTATTTGTAACCAAACCTTTACGACTGTGTTATGTTTTTATCTGTCACTTTAATGGAAATATTTGCAGATATCTGACCTAGGCTGAAGGAGCTATGGAATTAGTTAGACAATGACATTACACATTTTATAGTGCAAGAACCAAACCAGACCTGAAGGAATGTCTGCATGCATTACCACTAAATGGAGAATGCGTCAAAGGGAAAGTTGGAGTGGATAACTGGATTTACTAAGAAACAGGACAGTTGATCAACTTTCAAACTTAATCCATGTTTCCCGAAACAAAGAAGAATTAGTTACGAGAAACACGGCATCTTCGTCTTAAATTTTTCAGTGTAAATGCATCTTAAATATACGTCTCTAATGAATTGTAAACAATTACATGTAGGGCCTACAGGATTTCTCTTTTCAGGAGAGCATGACAGAGCCAGGGTTTCAATGTCTAGTCCAACAATGCTCTGACATCATATTAAATATGTCAATGGCGATTATAAATGTATTCTAGATATCAAAATTACTTGATTTCGATACATTGCCAATGTCATTAGCATGATTTAATGAGTTAATTTGATGAAATGTGTATGAGTTTTTATATCAATTAGAGATTAATTTTAGGTATAGTAATAAAGGGATTCAAGTTTGTTTTCACATTTCACAGTGTGTGTGTGTGTGTGTGTGTGTGTGTGTGTGTGTGTGTGTGTGTGTTGTGTGTGTGTGTGTGTGTGTGTGTGTGTGTGTGTGTGTGTGTGTGTGTGTGTGTGTGTGTGTGTGTGTGTGTGTGTGTGTGTGTGTATTCCTTCTATTCAACACTAGCCAAACCTGGTCGTACAACAAATGAATGCAGGTCGGCTGTGTTGGCGATGACATGATTTAGGCTACGTTTACACGATGACGGTCTGAACAGAAGACGCAAAAGTGGCGTCGCGTCTTCACTTTATATTCCGCGTTTAGACGAGCGTTTTCGGGAGGAAATCTGCGTGCATACGGTGACGCAAAAGTGGAGGAAGGCCGAGCTCTCTGAGCGGCCAACGACGTGCGTCGCGACGTAGGTCGCATTGGTCGCTGTGTTGGTCGCTCGTCTAGCTGCTTTCAGTCGCTGTGGTCGCTGGCTGGCTCGGTCGCTCAAGTCCATGGGCGGTTAATCAGTTAATTTGCATGTTATCAAGGGGTGCTCTCTGGCGAAAGCTACCTACAGTTCTTCATCGCTAATATTATTTAAATAGTTTTCTATTGAAGTAGGCCTACAATTTAAAATGATGAAATCTTTGCTCTATCAGTATCAATAAAATATATATTAGTTGTAATTTGGGGCGTATTCAAATAATGTATTTTATATATTATATATAGCCTATTTGTTTTGTTAAATGTCATTAAGCCTAATAAGATATAGCCTATTATGTACAAAGTTCTTCGTTATAGAGTGATATAGTTTAATTTAACGAGTGTAGCCTATGTCAATGATACCACAGTGGTACAAGCGGTAGCGACGCGAGGGTGGGTCTTCGATTCTCCACAGCCAGATATATTTTTGCTCTTTTAGTCAAACTTATTGACGCAATCGGCCTCTTTCATTTTAACATTTTAGTATGATTTAGTACGATGGTATGATAATTAGGCTATAGGGCCTACAACGTTATTACGGGCTGCGACGCCTGGCTGGTATCGGCTGGCTGGCTGCGACGACAGGCCAGCCGCTGGGAGTAACATTAATGATACACGATAAGTCCATAATTGTATTGTTGTTAACAGGTTTACTAGTTAAAAAAATCCGCATAATAATAATGGCAATCTAATGGCAAAAAAAAACATACCGGGTAGGCCTATACCATTACCAAATATAGTGTGTGACCAGGTTGTCCTCCAAAGGATTCGACATAGAGGAATATTTTTTTCAGTGTTAAGTAACTGTGAGATTAATAAATGACAACCCACTTGTCATTAAGGTATGAGGGATTATATTAACCAACCATAACCATAACGCAGTCAATTTTTCTAATTTTCTTATTAGGGAGCAAGAACATGTTTTTTGGAATGTGTAAAATAGATTATTGCCTTCTTAAAGTGGCCTGATTAAAAACAGTTTACAGTTATATTGATTTGGGAAACTCTGGGAGGCAAATGGGGAGGGACCAAGTCCAGCGCCCCCCGGGAACGGACGGGTTGCCTTCTGGCCTGGGGGCCGTATCCCTCGCTGCTGACCACCTTACACGCAAGAGTCATCATAAAGTTAGACATTAAACAAACAAAAAAAAAAGGTCATTTTGGAAAATGATACGACATTCCGCGTGCTTGACACAAGCACGGACATATGTAGGCATTTATGTAGGCCTATGTGTGGATGGACGGATGGATGGATTTATGTAGTTATTTATATAGCCTACCAGAACGCGCTCCAGCTCACACACCCTGCCACTGCGTCCCGCCCTCCAGAGCGCCGCCTGCCTGCCGCTTGATGGCCAGGCGCGTCGGGACCTCCAATCAGGTGATAAATGTCACCTGGGTCGCCTTCTGGCACAAAAGGAAAGGAAACGGTATCCATCGGGCTAGCAAAAGTTACCGGGATCGTGATACGGAGAAAACATAAAGATGCCTGTGCATTTTGGACTCAGGAAGTCCATCTTTGTGCTAATATTTGGAATTCTTACGAAATGCTGCTTCTCGCAGGTAAGAAACCTTCTTAAACGCAAAAACTAGGAATCCTAACACCACAGTTAATATTAATCTCATTGCTTGTGTTCCTAGATTATTGAAGATGATGTTACTAATGTTTCAGGTAAGACATTTGGATTATACCGTTAATAATATTAGAATGTTAAATAGTTCCCCAAACATCAAAATTACTGTGATTTGAAAATAAGTTCAGGTTGACCCAAAAACACCTAGGCACTTTCATTACTCTTTTACTTTATCAACCAAGCAACATACACGAAATGCACTACTAAATAAATCTTGGTAATTTCTCTTTAGTTTTTAACATCAGATGAAGTGAAGTCTTCATCTGATCACATATCGCATCCTGCTCGCTATCCCCCAGACGAACAAATGGACGAGGGCGGCCACGCCTTCTACGCGCTGCGGGGCTGTCACCAGGTCCTGCGTGGGGAGAGCGGGGAGTTCTTCTCCCCGGACTACCTGTGTTCCAACCCGGCCCTCTGGTGCAACTGGACCATCCAGGTGGACCCACCATGCGAATCCAGCTGTACCTGGAAGACCTGGTCCCGTCCGATGCCTGCCACCTCAAGCAGGACCAGATCCATGTGGACGAGGCCGCGGGCGTCTTCGGTGCTCACAAGATCCTGCAGAAGTGTTGGCGTGAGGCCAAGTACATCTCGGTCTCCAACACGCTCCATGTGGTCCTGCTGATCGGAGGGCACCCCAGTTACTCGTACAGGGGCGTCTACGGGCGCTACCAGGCCTTCGGACCCCCGGCGGTCTACAACCCCCTTGACAAACTCACGGAGCCCGATAACATCTCATGGATGGGGACAAGCGTTACAGCCGTGCCTCCTCCTGGGGAAAGGGGGACTGAATATTTACCCAAGAGCGACAGTGGAAAAGTGGAATCCGTAGTTGTCGACGGTCCAGCCCTACTCTCCCCAGAGAAGGATGAGCTGGAGAATGATTACTACCCGCCGACCTCCACCCTGCCTGTAATGCAGCACTGGATGCCCGGGCCTCCAGCAGAACAAGCCAGCACCCTGAAAGGCCCTCTGATTGTGATAGAGGAGGAAGACCTTGCTGTGCGTGAAAACCACCGCACACCGTCTCCAGGGGTTGGGGAGTCTGACGGCACCTCAGAGGATTCAATCCCAGCGGCTGCTGGGACTCTGCGAGCTGGGAAACGGGCGGCGGAGAACCAGTCGGACCACAAAGCAGTCCATGCTCCTCCAAGCTCCAGGCCGTCGCTGCACAGCTCCACCGCCACTCGCAGAAATGTGGAAGAGCTGCAGTCAGACGAAAGCACTTTGACCTCCCCAGTGCCGCAGAACATCAGTTTGCCAGCTGAGCATGTGATGGCCGTCACATCAGTGCAGCATTCAGAAGAGGTTGAGGGCACACGGCTCAGCAAGAACCCTGAATCACCAACACCTTTCACGGATCACTTTGTGTCCGTCCACACCCAGAGAGCCCCCTCACCTGCACAGCCCAGCGTGGTGGATCAGCGGGCGGGTCCCAGAACCACGGGTGGGTAGATGTGGCCTAAGTGTGCAGTGGGACGTGCTGTCCCTTTTTGTAGAGTCAAGGCTGTGCCGCTGAACCCAAACTGGACTCAAGGTCCTGAATCTTCTTTGTAACAAAGTAGTGCTGCAGATTATAGGACGTTGCTCTTTTCCCTGTTAGGGTTAACTTGGTCTAGTTTTGGGAAGAATACAAAGCAACCACTATCACATTCGCAATACTTTAAGAAGCATTGTAGAGTTGGCCTTGCCTCATATTTAACAAATATTAGTATTATAAATGTCAGTGCATTATGGCTTGTGGCATGAATTCGCTGGTGGGACCAAATGTGCATTTGCTGTTTTCATGTTTATTAAATGTGCTCATGTCTGCCAGGAGATGACAGGATTCACGCAGAGTTTGGACATATACCCGGTGGTAGGTATTTTAGATTTAAGGCGCTTTGGAAAATACATATTATTTTGAGGATCTTGTGTGACTTGTTGATCAGTACTGCTGGTTCTCTTTATATTTTGGCCCATGTCAGATCACCTTTTCGAGGTCGGCGTCGAGGTGAACTTCCAACACAATCCTGAGGAACACTGGGACCGCACAGCAAAGTCCATGCTGCTCTCTGTGAAGACCTTGGTATGTCAGCAGCTGCGTGTTAAGATAAAAAAAATAAATACACTTATTTAGTATATACAAAGGTGTGTGTGTGTATGTACAGACTAACCCTTTAGATTGCCTAAATTAGCTTAAATCCAATATCTCAAGCTTGCTTAAAATGATATTACCATTTGTTTATGAGAATATTCATTTGCAATTGTTCCAAACGGTGCCATTTCAAAATATTTTTTAGATCTGCTTCTTCTTCTTCAGATCAGCAAGCAGCTGGAATTTCTTTCTACCCCAAAAATGTTGTCCAAAAGGATAAAAAGGTGTGTATCGCAGCATTCAAATGCTGATGTACTGTGTGATATACGTGTGTGAACGCGGGTGAGGTAAGCCTGGTGGTGTCTGGGCCTGGTGGTGTCTTGGCCTAATAAACAAAGTTTGTTTATTAGGTAGATCATAAACGACAGAGTTGTGTTCTCCGGGTGGGTGTGTTGGCAGGCTCAGTGCGGGGGTCCTGTACATCCTCTGGCTGCAGCTCTCAGAGGTGGTTGCTGGTCAGCATGTCCACACAGCCATCCATACCATGCTGCAGGAGCTCATAGAGACCAACATCAGGCAGCAGGACAGCCAGAGCCATGCCGTCATTGTCTCTGTGTCCACAGCAGGTAGACCCTGGCACTCCTTGCTGGCCCTGCTCCGTGGCCTTGGGTTCAGTCAAACTATTAGCACAACATGAATATGAATCATGAACCTGTATGAACATGTAAACAACCAAATTTAAATATTCTGATCTTAGTTTTTTCAGTTTCATATCCCTGTCCAAAAGACCCTGCTGAATTGAAAAAACATTTGTATATTCCTTATCTCTCCCAATAAATAGACAAGATGGGAATTAATGATTTCTCTTCATAAATGTCATCTGTCCTGTTATCTGCTATGCAATTTTCTAAATAGAACTTCTTTCTATCCTCTTTTGGTTTCCCATTTGTTAGATGTCAACGAATGCAGCACTCACTTAATGTTGTGTGATACGAATGCGGAGTGTGTGAACGTGTTCGGCTCCTACTCGTGTCACTGCCGGCCAGGATTCCAGGATGCGTCGCGGCTGGGCTCGGGAACAGTCTGTGTGGATGCCAAGGCCTCTGGTACGGGCTCATCCCAGTGAACCCATTTCAATGCTGGAGGTTTAAGTCTTTGTGTTCCTCCAAATGTTTCCTACTATAGTAAGGGTCGCCACGGGTCAAGGTTCCCCTTTATTCCCAACTTGCCTGTATCATTCTTGAGCAGGATACCTCTGCGGTGTAAAAAAAAAGTGTTGAAAGGTTCTCTATTGATGTAATGTCTCACAAATAAATCTGAGTCTGCAGACAGGCTGAAATCTGGGGGTAACTCTGGCCTGCAGTTGAGCATGTGTCCATACAATTTAAAAATGATAAGCAGGCTTTGTCATGTTGGAATAGTTAAGATAACAACACAAGAAATGTATATACATAGAAATTAGGAATAAAAGCGCTCAAATATAACCTTGTGTAATCTAAGAATATAATGGCTTTAATCAACTTTGATTATCCCAGGACATGTTCCCCCACACTGCTTACTGATGGTCCCTGGGTTCCTTACAGGATGCCGGTCCGGACCGTCTGCAGAGGCCACCAAGGGCGTGTACGTGGTGTTCTTCCTTCTCAGTGTCCTCATCCTGACCCTCCTGGCCTCCATGGCAGTCATGTACAGCCGCCACCACCGCGGCACCTTCCTGCTGCACTGCCAAAGGGGCGGCTTCACCGATGACATGCCCCACCCTGCCAGGGAACACCGGCCTCTTGACGCAGACGCGGACCTGCCCCCGCCACCCCCACCCATACGGCGCCCCAAGGACGGCTGGGCCCACCCCAAAGAGGGCTGGTCTCACCCCAAAGAATGCTGCCCCCCTGTTGACGTGCCGTTGCTGCGCTTCAACCCCATCCTGCCACTGGACGGCCTGATCGATCCCCCAGAGGAGATGGGGAAGCAGTGACGGAGTGGTGAACGGGGTGCACCCCATCAGGCACTTGGCTTCTATTCTTGATTTCTTTAAGCTGTAGATTGACTATATTTTCTTTCACTTTTCACCACAAATCTATGAGCCTTACAATCGGTCTGAATAAAAAACATAAAAATAGTACTTTCTTTGATTATTGAGTATCCTCTGATTTGGGCCTTATTGACTAAGCATTTTCTTGAGGCTGATTGTACTTCTAATGGCTGCATGAGAAGGGGCCGATGCATCTCCACTCTGTTATTCCAGCCAACAGTCTGCCCGGCCTGTCCCTGGAGCCTGTACCATTCATGTGGTTCTCGATGGTATCTGCTAAGTGCAGCTCTGTGGGCGGCAGGGCTCCCTGCTGAAGGGCACCTTCTGCTGAACACATGGGGCTGAAGGGTTGTAGTGGGGCCGGGTGTGTGACCTTCTCACAGCAGGGTGTTCTCTCTAAGCACCAGGCCTACCAGATGTCTGGCAGCAGCACCACCTCCAGGTGGGCCTCTCTGATGGAACCACTCTGGGGTGTTCCATGTTGTTCTCATCTTCTGCTTGGTTTGCTCTTGTCTCACTTTTCCACTGAAGATCATGAGATCATGTTTCATGATATCTGCAGCTACTCACTGGGGACCACACAAACATTTTAAACCTGATGGCATTGCGAATATGCATGGGGAGGATGACAAAGATGCAAATGTACGGTTTAGGGCAAGTTATCAAGAGTATCATGACGTCAAAAGTTCAACCAAAATACACCCGGTTATGATAAAATTATGTATTGTCTGCCACAGGTGATTTGCCAGCATCTTAAGGCTGTCTGTATTGGAACAGCGGGAAATCGATTTGGGCAGAAAATGTGAATGGAATTGCTATTGAGGTACAAATGAAATTAATTCTCCATGCCATGGTCAAGGGAATGACATGAGGATCAATTCAACATATTCATCTTGGGCTATGCCCAAGATGAAACAAAAGCAGTTGGGTTATCTTTAAATATTCTGGATCCAGCCTGAGAATGTTGGCTCTCAATGTCCAATGGCAAGGGTGACAGATTAAAAACAGGAGGCGGGTTTAGTGGGAAAATGACAGTCTTTCAAAAGGCAGAACAGTGACGATTCTGTTGACGATTCAACGGACAGCATGTGTAGCTTGAACTTGGCACCCTTTGAGACGTCTCAGTACCTCAATGGAGGAGTGATACGAGATAAGTACAGCTCAATACGGTTCCGAACCGACTCGCACCCGGCGGTGGAAATGCGCCATTACAGTGAGTCAGTTGAAGGGCATGGCTGGTGAGTGCCTTGGCACCTATGATGCCACACACAATCTCATGTTTTAACGAGGTTTGCATTGAAGAATCAGGTGACTGCATACTGCTGTTCCCTCAGACATCCCCAAGTCATCGTTAATCAATCCCTAGATCATATATACATTTTACATATTGCTGTTTTGGTAGGCTAAGTAATTTTACATGGTTTCACATAATCAATATATATGAAAGTAAATTATACAAAATAGAATTACATTAAAATACGTTATTATAGTATATATCCTGTTGAAGGGAACACAGCTTTGTAGTTCAAAATGTTAAGCGGGTAATGGCAAATATGGCCACAGCTAGTCGGTTGGGGGTCCACTCCCAGCCGAAAACTACCACCATCCCCCATGTCCAGCGCCAACATCGAGGCACAAGAACCCTTACCCTAACTGACCATGTATCCTGGAGTCACTGTATCCTGGAGTCACGTTGGATTCAAGTAAATTATTTGAGGTGTTCTAACATTATCAAAGCCAAGTAGGAGAGAAACCCCCCCACCCCCAACTCTACAGGCCTCTTAGATTCCCGGCAGGGTTAGCGCTGCCAGGGATGCTGCAGGCTCCCTGCCTGAGGGCGGGGCTAGAGCCTCCTGTGCCTATTGGTTAAGGCCTACGGAACAGGGAACCGACCCCTCCCATTGCCTGACTGGGCACACGTTTCAGGTTAGTTACAGTTCACTCTAGGTCTTTTTATCTAACTATGTTATGCAGAGCCAAAAGCAAATGTTCCTGAAATGTTTTCACAGTGCATTATACCAAATCTTTCTAGATAATCCAGTATACATTTAGATCCTATCATGGCTCCTTTTACTCCCAAGGTTGACTTATTAAAAAGTGTTAAGGTACAATTATTGCAACAAGAATTGCAGTTGGGAAAGTGACTAAATGGCTACCTGCCTCCCTATTGTTGTGAAGCATTTGAACACAGCAAAAGAAATTGTATATATATATATATATATATATATATATATATATATATATATATATATATATATATATATATATATATATATATAATGTGTAGTCTTCGTGTTTTTTGATTTGGCTGTAGTCTATATCATTTCTTTATTAATCTTTATTAACTTGAAATCAGTATTGTATCACTTTTATTTACACATGGAGCACATTCACACTTTCCCCTTCACTCACAGCACATTGTTTAGCATTACCACCACAGCCTTTATTAGTGGAGAATGTGATCAGCTGTCAGCTAAGAGCCTTCCTTACTGGAGCATGTGGCTATCAGTCAAGATAAATCTCCAAACCACATCACGGTGTGATTGAATCTAGGGGGGCGGGATCAAGTTAACCCCACCCCCATCCACCCAAGGAGCAATTCATATTGGCATCACTAGACAATAGCTATTACAACTATAAATGACTGGGACTCGCTACTGGCGCCTTGTGCTCTTCACAGATGAAAGCAGGTTCACACTGAGCACATGTGACAGACGTAACAGTGGAGACGCCGTGGAGAACGGTCTGCTGCCTGCAACATCCTCCAGCATGACCGGTTTGGCGGTGGGTCGGTAATGGTGTGGGGTGGCATTTCTTTGGGGGGGGGCGCACAGCCCTCCATGTGCTCGCCAGAGGTAGCCTGACTGCCATTAGGTACCAAGATGAGATCCTCAGACCCCTTGTGAGACCATATGCTGGTGCGGTTGGCCCTGGGTGTTCCTCCTAATGCAAGACAATGCTAGACCTCATGTGGCTGGAGTGTGTCTGCAGTTCCTGCAAGATGAAGGCATTGATGCTATGGACTGGCCCGCCCGTTCCCCAGACCTGAATCCAATTGAGCACATCTGGGACATCATGTCTCGCTCCATCCACCAACGCCACGTCGCACCACAGACTGTCCAGGAGTTGGCGGATGCTTTAGTCCAGGTCTGGGAGGAGATCCCTCAGGAGACCATCCGCCACCTCATCAGGAGCATGCCCAGGCGTTGTAGGGAGGTCATATGGGCACGTGGAGGCCACACACACTACTGAGCCTCATTTTGACTTGTTTTAAGGACATTACATCAAAGTTGGATCAGCCTGTAGTGTGTTTTTCCACTTTCATTTTGAGTGTGACTCCAAATCCAGACCTCCATGGGTTAATGAATTTGATTTCCATTGATATTTTTTGTGTGATTCTTTTGTCAGCACGTTCAACTGTACAGAAGTATTTAATAAAAATATTTCATTCATTTCTAGAATCTTAGGAGTATGTGTATATTTTATGTTCCCTTTATTTTTTGATTTCCAGATGTTGTTCCTGTTAAAAAAACAAACAAGGTTTAGCCTATGATGAACGTTGGAAAATTGAGCATCATCATGCAATTAAAACAATATGATGGTTTTGATGCATTTATTATGAACTCATGAAGTATATTCAAAGGTAAGTAAATAAGTAAGTATATTTAAGGGTAAGTAAACATGAAGCATATTTAACAGTCCTATAACAATATCACAGACAACAGTGGATTAAACAAACCAGATTTAACAAACAACAGCGGATTAAAACAAAGGATAACAAATGATTGCTACATTTCTGGGAAACATAGGCCACCATTCATGAAAAAAAATAGTCCCTCCTTTCCGGACGTTAGCTCTGCATGTCTCTTTTTTCTCGCCTTTTTCTTCAGGAGCAGGTCACTCCTCAGTCCCCTCTACCATTGTTAACCCTATCCGGAGGTGAAAGTTAACCTTAAACATGTCAATTCAACGAATTTAGTCAATTTATTAACCTTGTCAAACACTTCGGCTACTTTTGCTACCGAGCCTCCTACTGTAACAGTTGGTTGTTGCCATGGAGACATTGTTGCTTGCGGAATGATATGCTGCGATAAGGCTTTTTAGAATAGTAGCCGTGGTATATGCTCAATATACCACGGTTAACAGCCAATCAGATCGCCGGATTTCACCTTTCCGTTTTATATATATATATATATATATATATATATATATATATATATACTTATCATGTAAAGGCATTGTCGTCGTCAATCACCCCATTGTCCTCTGCACAGCTTTCATGGAACCAATGGGAACAGACTGCACAAGAAACCCACTCCTCTGTCGACTTGGGGTCATTTGAGTCGCCATACGAATGGTGGCAGACATCACATGGTTCATGGTTGACTTGATGGACTTCCTTGAGTGTTTTCTTTGCTGTGGATTGGTTGATTGTTTTCTTTGCTGCTTTTGCTTTTGCGTTGTTTTTCTGTTGCTTCTCGTAGTTCATTGTCGTAAATGTTGTAGCGTAGGCTACATGGGTCGTCGGAGGTTTCATTGCGATGTGTTCGTCTTAAAACTTACAACCTAAAATATGCGATCGCTTTCTGCGATAAGTTGCTCAACTTGTGATGTTCTCATATAATATAAACACTAATTTTGACTATTGTCATCAGGAACAGCCCCTCGAACTAAATGAAAGCATGGGGCGTTGACAATTAGCGAATGCGCGTTCACGCGAAGGGGGGTTGTAATATGCTGGGGGGTCGAGATTCGGTACAACGGCATTAAATAAAGATTTTGCGGACAAAAGAAGGTCGTCCTGGCGGCCTTAAACGGACTCAGCAGCGTCACCTGCTGTTGTACACTGTGGATCACAGGACATTTGTTTGTCACGTGACTTTTGGCACTAATTTTCAGCCTCGCTGATCCACACACAAATGCCTTTCAAATCCACACACAACATTCAGTTTTCCGTACTTGTAGAATTGTTTTTTGTACTTGAAGGATTTTTTTTTTTAGTAACTACTTCAAAGATTTTAGTTTGTACTTGGAGGATATTTTTTTGTCATTTAAGAAATGTGTTTCTGAGCGTGTGTGTGAATCGTTGTGCGTAACACGTTTTGTGTGTGCGTGAATCGTTGTGCGTAAAACACGTTTTGTGTGTGGGGGGGGTTTTGGCATGATTCTAACTCCATACTCAAACCATGGGGTCCATACTTTTTACAAACAGAACACCCATCTGTACTGTAGGGTCATGTCTGAACAAGGGGGTCTGAACATGGGCTCCTCCCCAATATACAAACTAATGACAAGAGGCAGAGACCATGTCAAAGGTAAACACACACACACACACACACACACACACACACACACACACACACACACACACACACACACACACACACCACACACACACACACACACGCACGCACGCACGCACGCACGCACGCACGCACGCACGCACTCACACACACACACACACACACACACACACACACACACACACACACACACACACACACACACACACACACACACACATTACATATAAATGTTTAATAATGTAATGAACTCTGTTAGTTGAATGGTTGATAAAGGAATATACAGGTATATGTATTTAACTGCATAAATAAAAGCACAAACACTTGACATTGTATTGTATTTTTTAAATTGTTATTGCTTAAAATGATTATAAGCTAACTATTATCCATTACGGAATAAGGTAGCAAAACAATGGTATTGGTTTTTCAGGCACCTGAGTTTCATTTCCAAACCAATCACCACAACTTCCTAAAATGAAGCTGAGTCTCACTCATCTAGCGCACCAGCTGTTCATGTGTTACTTTTGATGAGCGCAAACAAAAAAAAGTCTGTTCCCTTAAAACTTCCCCTTTAAAGGTTTTTTGGATACGTGATCTTAAAATTTGAATTTGAATTTACGAAACAATTCAATTGAAAAACAGCAAATGATTAAGAATTGAATATGAATGTTAAAAGCTTCACACAGACAAGAAAATATAGTTAAACATAACCTAGAGCTAACACATCACATTTCTATGTAAAAGTGGTGCTTTAGCTGCCTGAGGAAGGCAAGGAGTTTTGGGCCGATGATGTAGGTTCTAGACTTGTTGTAATGCTCGGAGATGAAGATGTCAGAGACATGCTGGGTGTTCTCATTGTACTTCACCAGCACTCTGTCCTCGTTGCTCAGAGGGTTATTGGGGTCATAGTCCTTCCTCACGTCATACGGCAGGTCCTGGGCGTGGGGTGAGTGGAGGTTGCCGATGGTGAAGTATCCCAATGGCTGCTCGTCTGGAAGCCTGGGCAGCAGGTTCTCCTCGTTGCCAAATGGGTGGAATCCGTATTCTCCGGCGACGGGGTCGCACAGGGCCTCCGTGTTGTTATCCAGGCACGCCTTAACATACCACTTCAGCAGCCTGAGGCCATGGCGAGGGGGAGGACGACCGAAGCCGGTCTTCTGCAGATCCTCGTCAGTATCAAGGGTTGGTGGCGCTGAGGCCAACACCACAGACAGCAGCAGGGAGGAGAGGAGAATGGTACTCATCTCTGGAGCGTCTGCTAGACAGGAAAGGATTCGATCATGATACCAAACAAACACTGAAATACGTCACTGGTGCAGATGTACATAACTTAATCATAATGACATCATGAAAATACAAATGACTTGCCTCAAAAATTTGCTTTGCTATGATTGGTTTGTCTCAAAAGACTGAATGTGTGCACTTGCCAGACCCTCAGATATTTGGGTCTAGTGATATCAAACAACTGCCAGTTAAGCATTACAGGAAGTGCTTGTGACACAAATAGCAGGTAGGCCACCTGTGGTAGGAGTACAGTTTCAATGATGGTTCCTCTTCCATTATGGCTGCATAGCTCTTCAACTTGTGATTGGCTGGCTTATGTAAACCAACTATTAATATTAATACGTAGTTGGTTTCAGTAATTATTAAACCTATTGGCAAAGTATCCACACACACACACACACACACAAAAATCAACGTTTTTATTGAAAATTTTCTTTAAGTTTTCTACAAATATTACTACACTTGGGGCGATGAGAAAAGTCTCCTCTAGTGGTGAAGATCAATTTGAGTCAAGTTTCCAGTTCCTTGCAACTTCTGTAGTGGACTTGTGATTGATAGAATATTGATCGTGCCATTTTTTATGCAATCAAAATTCCTCCAAGTTTTACCATAAAAGTGCATCCAGACGGGCATTATGGGTCTAAGAGGCAAAAATGTTCTGCAAGTCAAATAAGGCATGCATAATACCAAGTATCAGAGATTTTCTGGGGCGACGGGGCTGATCGTTTGAATTTGACTTTGGGTTATAGCGCCCTCTATGGGGAAATGGTACCAGAGTCTTTGGAGACCTGCTTACAACCTACAATACAAATGCTGTTGACATATTTGAAATGTTTGTGCAATATAATAATAAAACATAAACCCTACAATATCCATACATAGATACCGTGTGAATATCTTTTGATCATTACTGAAATATTATAAAAATTGCAATCTATGACAGTTTTTCACTGTTACTGTAAGACCCCAATTTAGGAAATAATAGGGGTAAAATGTTTTTGCCATTCTCCCGTACGCAGAATGTGAACATTCAACTTTGATGCGACCGCAGGTGGTGTTCTTTCCCAAATAATGTAGGAATGTTACGTAAACATGCCACGACACGTTAACGTGCATTTTCTAGTTGTGGCCAATGATGGACTTTGCTATACATATATCCTACATATCAGTCATTCATGAGGAGGTTCTGTCAATGATGAACAAGGGAGCACGTGCATGAATGACTGAGACTGTGTGTCTTAACATTTTAGGATAGTTTCGGTATTAACATGTTTCAATGGCAAATTTCTGCTTTGTGAATCACTTCCTGTAGGGCTAGAGCCCCCAAATTGAATATCGCATATCCTTGTGGCCCTCTTTCATATAAAAGGGACCCCAGGTCTCTAGCTCACTCTCAAGTGTCCTTGACCCCTAGGTCACCTGATTACATCACTTCCTGTAGGGCTATCTTTATAGTATATTATTACGTGGACTTGGTTGGTGGAAACAGATGGCAGGCTAGTTGTACCCCCTGTACATGGAGGATGCTTAGGCTGCCCTGCTCATCTCCAGGCCCCCCTCAGGGAGTGGTGCCAGAGAATCTAATCTCCCAGTCAGCCAACTAGGGCTCCCCAGGAAGTGCTGATGAAGCTTTCTACTGAAGATGGCCTATCTAGAACTTTTCGAGCAAACGGCCGCCTGGGAAAAGTGGCCAGCAGCTGACTGGGGTGGGATCCGGGCCTTGTTTTTTCAAGGGGAGGCCCAGAGTGTGTGGGGAGGTCTGACAGCATCAGACGCAACTATTTATACTACCCTCAAAACTGCCATTCTCACCCACTATGGATAAAGCATCCCTGCATGCATGGAAATACGATCCCAATCAGCCTGCCCGGGCCCAGGTAGCCAACCTCACTTACCTGGCCCAGAGGTGGCTTATGGGCGGGAACGGTCCCGCAATCATGGACAGACTTCTGATGGACCGTTGCATTCAAGCATTGCCTTCAGAGGCTAAACAGTATGCTTCCCAGACCAGCCCACACATTTTTAACAGGCTGGTGGATCTGTTGGAGAACCAGCAGGTGCCAGTGGTGATGTTGTGCACCAGCAAACCTGAAGTACTAAGGGCCAAATATGTGAAGTCGAGAGCCTAACGAGAGCCTGGAGAAAGGGACTAGCTGGCAAGCCAGACCCAACCCGGTTTCTTCGCCTTGACAGCAGCCTGGGAACAACCAGGATTCTAGTCGCTGCGTCATTTCTAGACAAGACGGCCACATCTCCTGGGGCTGCCCAGTCTGAGATGTACCCATGTGCCCTCAGCCGAACGCTCAGATGACCCTACCCAGCCACGGCCGTCCCTCACAACCTGTGGGTCGTATGAGGAGACCCAGTAGCAGCTAAACTCTGGTATTGCAGTAACCCTCGTCCAGCCAGCGTATGTCGGACGGTTGTCATTCCAACGGATCCTGGTGTCCTGTGTCCATGGAGAAACCAAGGACTAGCCAACGGCCCTTATCCAGACCCAGAACCTAAGGGGCCAGATTGACTGCTGGTGTAGTCCCCAATCTCCCAGTCCCTCTACTAATAGGGATAGATTCCCCACTATTTGGACGGTATTGGGTAGCCCAGAAGGTCAGAACCCGGAGGGACACAGGTGGGTAACGGCTGCGCAGAAGCCTCTCCCAATCTGTCCCGTTGTACGAGGCTCAGGTGTCGGGGACAGGGCATTCAGGGCTTTAGTCCCCTAGAGAGGAGAACTGTCTGATAGTCAGGAAGAGTCAGGAGTCAGGAAAACACTACAACAGTCAGTGAGAACCAGGCAGCCCACCAACCAGACTCCTGTTCTATCAATTCCCAGAGGCAGAGGTGATGGGGCGTACTGCAACCTTCTCATCCTTCTCCCCATCATAAAGACTCCAGGTCAAGTCACCTATAGGGTAAGAGACTTTGTGTTATGTTTGGATTAAACACGCCTTTTTTGGCTTTTCCCCATCAAAATGGTGTCCTGTTTCTTCCGTTTCCTCTGCATTTGGATCCCATCCCTGCTCGTTCCTGCTGGCCCCCAGCACCGGGACCTATAGGATGGTAATATTGATCTGCTGAATTCAGAAAGCTGTTATTACACCTTCTCTCTAGTTAACACGCTTATCGTATTGCTTGCATAAAAAAGTTTTTACCCCTATCTATCTTCTCTACTGCAGTTATATATATAGAAAATTTCTCAGTAATAGAACAGGCCCGTTCACTGTCAATCCATTAGATATTTCTTAATAAATCATTTTATTCTATTAAAATTTTAGGGAATCTCAGACTGTAATTGACAGTTAGTGAAAAGTGAGAATGAGGTTGTAAGACCCAACAACTTAAGCCCCTAGAGTGAGCACAAGAGAGAAAATCGAAATAGTGCTGCTTTAATTAAAGTAATCATGTTGGAGTACAGCTGTAAGAACATGAGGTATGAAAATAAATGAAAGAAACTCTAAAAGGTGTCAGAAAACGAAGGCAGCTGGGAAAGACGAGATATACACTACAAAACTGCAGTGGCCATGATTTGACTATAGAGGGCAATGTCAGGCCTTCCCCATGTCCCTGTCCCTTTATTTCAAGCTTGACGCATTTGTCAGGATTATATGGGGAACATTCATCGGCATATCCTCGTAATAAAGGAAGTGCCTCTTTGTCTCCTTTTTGATTCAACACATTGTCAAAAACAGCCCTAATCCTACAAGCTGATGGACAGTTGCATCCTGGGAAAAAAAGGCACAGGGCATTGTTTGAGTGAGTCAAATCTGTTAAGCCCTAATTCTTTTGTGAGCATTTGCATATTCGGAAGTATTTCTTTACTAAAGGGCCAAATCCTCCTTATATGTGATGTGAGGCATTTTTAGTATCATTTGTGAAGTATCTACATGCACTATTAGTGTTTCATAATACCTCCACGTAATGCGGCGGCATAATCCACCAGAGATGCAGGCTTCTGAAAGTGTAACATTACGCCAGGATGAAACACCCTCGTTTCAAGCCCATTCAAAGGGGCTCAAATGTCATCAGAAAATGTCAAGTGCTTCTGCAGAGCCAGGATACTGGAATGCCTTTTTTTTTATCCGTTTCATCACCACGACGATTCCAAAAATGTTCGAGCTCAAAGCCCAGCCAGGCCCGTCCTGCTGCAATGTAATGGGTCTGGCTCCTATGATAAACACACACGTCTACAACACACTCCTATTTACTCTCTCTCTCTCTCTCTCTCTCTCTCTCTCTCTCTCTCTCTCTCTCTCTCTCTCTCTCTCCTCTCTCTCTCTCTCTCTCTCTCTCTCTCTCTCTCTCTCTCTCTCTCTCTCTCTCTCTCTCTCTCTCTCTCTCTCTCTCTCTCTCGCTCTCTCTCTCTCTCTCTCGCTCACTCTCTTTTTGTTGTTCCAACCCTTTCTGCCTATTCCCTCCGCTTTGACTCTGTTGCTTTCTGTGGCGATTATAGCAGGACAGCTTTTCTCATTCCAGTTTAGGTTCTGGCACAGCAACAGCCTTGTTTGTTATCTGCTCTTTGTCTTGCTCTTTCTGTATATCTCTCGCTCTCTCTGTCAATGTCTCTCTCTCTGTCAATGTCTCTCTCTTTCTCTCTCTTCCTCTCTCACTCTCTCTCTCTCTCTCTCGCTCTTTGAGAAGCAAAGCATATAGGCAGAGTCTGGCATTCATGCTAGTGCTACGGGCCCTTTGCAGCCCGTACCTCCTGGAAATGCTGAGATAAGATTGAGTTCAGGTGGCAGTCTGCCACATGCAGAGTGAGATGAGCAACAGAGGTGTAACGTTGTAAAACCGGCTGTATGTATGAAAGTTGTCTTTAAACGCTCCGCATACAGGAACACCTAGTGACTGAGACGAGAAAGAGGGATGACATGCGGTGCCACTGGTTCTGTGTGAACATACAGAACTACATCCCTCATGTCGACGCCCGCTCCATGGAGGAACAATGCCGGCTCCTTCGTCCTAATCTTGGGATGCTCGTGGGAGCGATGAGGAGCGTATCTGTCACGCGGCCAGGGAGAGGCTGTTTGTTTCTATTGTGTCACAGCATGCATGCAGGCGCTGGGGGACGTGGCATCACAAGAGTACAGAAGGGAGGGAATAATCCTGATCACAACCACAAACAATCACTCACACATGAAAAGGAGTAGAAACAAAGTAGAGCCCCCATCCCAGAAAAAGACCAGAGACGCAGCGATGGCCGACGGCCAAGCAGCGATACGTAGAGTCAAATATAAACAGGACGGTATGAACGGCACGCTGCATCTTTGTGTGTGAATGGCTGTTGCAATAGCAAATTTGTACAATGGTAGATATTCAGAGTGTTTGCTTTAAGAGACAATGCTTTGTTGGTAAAAATGATAATAATGATAGCATGATTATTAAACATCTTCTAACCAGCTATTCTGAAATGTGGTATGGTGTAACATCCAGCCCTGAACTCATCCTGGTTGTTTTCCCGCGGCATTCCCTTCCATCCCCCCTCTCCTACGATGGTTGGTCTTTTGACTGATTCATTGCTTATTGATGTCAATTACTGCTTATGTTTTGTGAATTTCCCAGTTAACGCATGAAAAATGAACGGTTGATGGTGGTGCTTTTGAGGAGAACCATTAGTTAGTAGTTCACTGCCGGCCAAATTCCAATCCGACGTTTTAACGTTTCATCCTTCTATGATATTCTCAAATTAGTTACTTAACTCTTAATAAATTACTTCAGATGAATGAAAAGGTAAGGGAAAGTCTGATTTGTACAATTTGACCCATTAAATGCATGCAATCCTTATTATGAACATTGAGCATGTAACTCTGTACTGAATTGATTCCCTCGCTCCAACGTAGTCTTTAAACCATGGTTTGTAGACTTTGAATGATCTTTCTTCACAGCCTGCCCGATATCAGCTCCTGACACACGGTCCTCCAAAGAGAAGGACTGTTGAGATCAACTGGTGATGGCCCCTCATAATGAGCGGCTCAGCTCTCCCCGGCTGGCTTCTCTCTACTGGCCCGCGTGTTTCCTTGAGCCTGTAGCCGGGTGGCGGGTGCTGCTCGGCCACTTGAAGGGAGGCAGTGTGTTAGACAGTCAAAAGCTTTTCCTCCGTGAAGTATCCGTGCAGTATCACCTTCCTCATGCTGCTGCTGCTTTGCTAGGTATGACATTGAGTAGGCTTGCCTCTCAAGGGCTTCCATCCCGACCCCCACCCACTGCTCAGGTCATGTGTGTGCGCACATTTTCATTGTGTGTGTGTGTGTGTGTGTGTGTGTGTGTGTGTGTGTGTGTGTGTGTGTGTGTGTGTGTGTGTGTGTGTGTGTGTGTGTGTGTGTGTGTGTTGTGTGTGTGTGTGTGTGTGTGTGTCCTGTGTGTGTAGTGTGTGTGTGTGTGTTTTGTGTGATGTGTGTGTGTGTGTCACCAGTGAGTGAGTGTGTGTGTGTGTGTTGTGTGTGTGTGTGTGTGTGTGTGTGTGTGCTTTAAAGACCAGCCTATCATGCACCAGATTCTCCTCCATTTGGAGAATCAGAGATTACCTTTTCATGAATAAAGTCAAAGAGGATTAAGAGGAAGTGGGAGACCTTCGCAATGTCGGCTGAGGGAAGGGAGGAGAGGAGAGGAGAGGAGAGGAGAGGA
>OLKM01002286.1:0-20324 GCA_900291075.1 Melanogrammus aeglefinus | reverse complement strand
GGAGAGTAGAGGAGAGGAGAGGAGAGGAGAGGGGAGGAGAGGAGAGGAGAGGAGAAATGGCATGAGTGTGATGCTGCCTCGTGCCCACAGGCCAGGCCTCGAGTCGCCAGCCTGGAGACATACGCCGCCACCAACGCACAGAGCCCTCCACACCTCGTAACGGATGTGTGTCTGTGTGCGTGTGCGACTGATGGGGGATATGTTTGTGTTGCTTTACCTCATTCCAAACACTTTGATATGCTAAGTTAATATGTTAATTAATCACTCAGTCCATCAGCCACATCCTTCCTGTGTTGCTGATACAAATCTTCAGGTAATGTCCTGGTATATTCCCATTTTATCCACAGGATACCAGATGTAGGGACACGGGTTGTGTTTTCAGGAGGATCTGTCAATCAGGGTACAGGGATTACAGCGTTTCAGTTGAGCTGCCTTTGTTTGCCACTCACATTGAGCAGGATCAAGGCTGTGTCGTGCTTAAATCAAGCTTAATGGAATCCTTTTTATTTATTTACAAAAATTGTATTTCTTTACAAAAGATTGTGACCATAGGGATGAAAATTCCCTGATGGATGTTAATTATGCAGTAACCATTCATTTGCTGGATTTAAACGTATTCATTTTGTGCGAAAATACGGACTGCAAACAGGAATTGACCGTTGATCTATTCTTCTGCCAAATTTCCTTTTCACCAATATTAAAAAAAGTATTAATAACAGCAATAATGTCACACAAAAATTGAGTAGTCTTGGACAGTGTCTGTATTCATAAATCTCAAACTGCACCAAATAGGATCTACTCTCAGCATTGTTGGGGAACATCGCTCAACAATACCAGCGTCCTTGGTCAACACATCTGTTTTCATCATCTACTTAAAAAGGTTGTGAAAGGTGCTCAGTTGGATCGGTGGTGGGATGTTAAGTGTTCATCCTGCACAGGCCTGCTACGTGTGTGTGTGTGTGTGTGTGTGTGTGTGTGTGTGTGTGTGTGTGTGTGTGTGTGTGTGTGTGTGTGTGTGTGTGTGTGTGTGTGTGTGTGTGTGTGTGTGGTGTGTGTGTGAGTGTGTGTGTGTGTGTGATGTGTGAGTGTGTTTGCCTGCAGGACCCTCCCCAGGAACATGAGGGGGCTGCGGTCCCCATTTCTGAGAGCCGTCCCGACAGCGGGGCTGTCAGGGCCTGAGCAGCCACAAGTCCACCTTCCCCCAAAGGAGTCAAAGGTTGAGCCGCAGCTAATCCACGTAAAACTAGGAGCATAATCCTGAGGGCGGTCGCTGGGCATCTCCCCCTTCTTGTTTTCAACAGTAAGTGATCCAGGTTCTTTCTCTTATGTGGAAATGCTGTCAGTTAAATCTTTTGGAATCATGTGTGACACCGTTTGGTTTAGGCATTTCGTGTCTTTTTGTTGGCTTCCCATCATGTTTTGTCCCCATCTGAAGATAGTCAGAATAACAACATCTAAAGAAACAGGTATTGGTTCCTGTAAAGGATGGGGTGTGTCATTCAACAACCACACATCTTAATCCTCATCAGACTCTGGCTCCTGCGGGTCCAGACTCAGGGCTCCTGTGTTTCAGTAAGCAGAGTCGGTTATTTCTACAAGGACATGTATTCACCCTGCACAGGCCTGCTACGTGTGAGTGTGTGTGTGTGTGTGTGTGTGTGTGTGTGTGTGTGTGTGTGTGTGTGTGTGTGTGTGTGTGTGTGTGTGTGTGTGTGTGTGTGTGTGTGTGTGTGTGTGTGTGTGTGTGTATGTGTATTTGTGTTTTTATGTATGTGTGTGTGTGTGTGTGTGTGTGTGTGTGTGTGTGTGTGTGTGTGTGTGTGTGTGTGTGTGTGTGTGTGTGTGTGTGTGTGTGTGTGTGTGTGTGTGTGTGTGTGTGTGTGTGTGTGTGTGTGTGTGTGTGTGTGTGTGTGTGTGTGTGTGTGTGTGTGTGTGTGTGTGTGTGTGTGTGTATAATGTGTTTTTATGTATGTGTGTGTGTGTGTGTGTGTGTGTGTGTGTGTGTGTCGTGTGTGTGTGTGTGTGTGTGTGTGTGTGTGTGTGTGTGTGTGTGTGTGTGTGTGTGTTGTGTGTGTGTACGTGTGTGTGTGTGTGTGTGTGTGTTGTGTGTGTGTGTGTGTGTGTGTGTGTGTGTGTGTGTGTGTGTGTGTGTGTGTGTGTGTGTGTGTGTGTGTGTGTGTGTGTGTGTGTGTGTGTGTGTGTGTGTGTGTGTGTGTGTACACTAGCGGCTGTCCAAGCCCTTAAAGATCTGTGCAAATGCACTTGATTATTGAAACAATTCCCAAAGCTCTGTGTAATCTTCCTTTAAGTGCGTTCTTAGTTTCCTCTGTCGGGGGATTACTGTAGCAAACGTCCTTCCTTTTTCTATTTTTTTTTACAAAAAGGAGGAGGGCCAAACAAAATGGCGGAAATGGAAAACAAACGGCGTGGATTCTCCCGAGAGAAAGGAGGACGACGAGTGAGGGATTCCCCTGAATCTGCGTCTTTTTCGTCTTCTTCTATTTGGCCAGAAAATCCCATAATCCTACATGTTTGATGTCTCAAAGCTAATGGTGTTTATTAGCAGGGCCCAAAAGGGGGCTTTGTCCCTGGCGTTGGTCGGCCGTGGAGGTTTTGAATGACATTGCAGGGAGAGAGAGTGGGTAACTTTAGCTTAATCTTGGCTTATCCAGGGGCCCCGATGCCTGCACAGGTGTGTGGCCGCTAAGCCCGGGGAAGACCGGCTTCTGGTGCAACCCACCACAGAGATCAATGTGGTCCTGGAGGGCCTAGGACGTCCAGAGAGGACACACAGTATACCCTGAAGAATCAGAGGGTCTATCCCCTCCAGCCCTTTGTGCAGCAGGCTAACCTTTTATCACATTTTAATTAAACCTCAGCTCTCCTTTCGTCCGCTCTCTATGGTATGGAGCTAGCTGCTCCCGTGAAGCACAGGGACGCAGGTTAGGTTGCATATGATTAAGACTGACGACTTACTCTGGTGCTCTGATACCCCACAGACAACGCTTTATGTCTCCTGCTCTGTTTTTATTCTGTATGTTTACCTTTTTATATTTAGAATGCCAATGGTATTGGTGTACTGGGGCTGTAAGAATCCAGATTCAACCAGTTAATCATTTAATGATTGTTCATTCATTTACAGATTCAAAGTCCACAATTGCTATGGTTCTGAACCAGTCAACCAGTCAAGTACATCAATTTTTTATCAACTATTAACGGATTGAATCTTAATGCAGCCCTGCACCATATAGCAGAGCCCTGTCGTTGAACCAGGTCCAGAGCCTTAGTGGCACCAGTACCCTAGCATGGGGTTCAGAAGGTCGAACGGTCAAATCTGCTCCTAATTGGGGTTTTGTGGGATGTTGTCTATTTTGTAAAAGAAATAATGTTTCAACAAAAATCAAGCAAAGCCGGACAGAGGCAGACCAAACCTGCATCACGGCAGGTGGCTATAGATGAGGGACGACTTCCTGCCCGCAGTGTCCATCTTGTGGCGCCGTGTCCAGGGGACTGCTGACGCTGATGATTGGATTACTCTGAAGCCACTCCCTCAATAGAAAAGATTTGGCTCTAATTCAATAGCAATAGAAATGGAGGCCATCGGCCCAGTGATCCATAAACACTACTATGATGAGGTCATCTTTCCCAGATAAAGATGTATATATAGATGTGCTATGATGCAATACCACCATCAGCTAAGTGTGGCCAGGGTATTATCCTAAGTGTCACGTGTGGAGTCCACTACGGCCTGGGCTGTCATTCCAAGGGGAACTACGATGGAAGAACATTCAGAATAGAAGATACGGCCTATCCCCGAATTCAAGAAAACATAAGAATGTTACAATACAATGTTGTATTTATATTTCAAACCTGTACCTATTTATTTATCCTTTCAGCAATTTGTATTTGTGTTACTTTGCTTATTGCAGATGTCTGCTTGACCTTTACCGTGTTGCAACTCCTCCAGATCAACGATAAAACAGACTTGACCCTGAATCTGCAGCGTTGTTTTCCCAAAAGGACAATGCTGTTCCTCCACATATTGGCATAGCATTGATTTTCACACCTTTTGGAGGAGCTTTTGGCCTAAATCCATCCTGAAACGTCCCTGGAGGACCTGATGTGAACCCATTGACTGGCTACGGTACAGGACTCTCTGAATATCATGTTGGTGGTCTGGTTTGGTTCTCTTAACACCAGCCTGTGCCATCATCTATCTTCTGCGGACACTAATGATCATGTCTTTACTCTTTTTGGGCCTTTTCCTTCAAATGAACTAGGAGAACGAAGGAACACATTAAACCGTTAACCTTAAAGCAAAACCAACTTGTTTAATAAGCTTTAGGAACATTTTATGAAAAAAATATTATCACCCATGAATTATATCAATTTGAAAAATGCCTACATTTTTCTGCTCCAAGTCATTCGTGTGGTGATGGTGTGTGATAGCGGGTCGTTTACGTGTGTAGGAGGATGAGGTACAGGCCTAAGGCTGCATCCGAGCACCAAATGGGAACATTGATTCCTATTTAGCAGCAGTTTACAACCTGTACAAAAAACATTTCAATGCACGTTGAGCCATGAAGTCCTGACAGCTGATGATCCAAACCAAGCCCATATTGGACTGGATATTCCAAACCCAAGCAGCACAATGCTGCTGGAGTCTTCTTTCTGTCTGTGTTTGGTATTGGAAAAAAAGGACTCATCATGCATCATGATTAACTCATTAAAACGATCATTATCAACAGAGTTAAATGATAATCATGCAGATTTTGGAAGGAATGTTTGTTTTCTATCACTACTTTCTCTCTGACGGTGACAGACAGACTACTTGTGAGGATAATCACGGTCTATTTCTATCCAGACGGGGATCTTCTCTCTGCTGCTCGCGGGACATGTTATATTGATTGGATGGAGGTGTTAGACTAGGTTGAAATGACTGGCTGCTTGCGCCCTGTATTTGGATAACAGTGGGATTCCCTTCTTGGAGCTGATCCGTGAGTATTTGGCACCGTCACAGTGTAGGACTTAAGCTAACCAACAGGGGGCATACACTGGCAGCTTTAAGGCGCAGCGCAGCTGAGCATTGGCCAAAAAGGTCCGCTTCTGTCTCCTATTTGCAAGCTGTTTCTTCGCCTCATAATTACCCGGGAATCTACCAAGGAGTATTCACGCGTTTACCCCCGGTAAATTGTTGCGTATATGATACCACAAATAATCTGTGAGAAATGGCACACAGTTATCATGCTTGAAATGTGTTTGTGAAATGCCTCGATTAAAATACTGCATTGAAATAGATATTCTTGTCATAGTAATTGTACTTTTTATGCCCATTCCCGATGATTTCATGGTTGTAATTTGAGGTTGCTGTAGTACTTCACTTTGATAGATGGATTTGACATAGGCCTACTCATCACACATTTATGCATCAGTAGGCCTATGCTACATATACTATGTGTATATGTTTTGGATTTATTAATTTATTTTTCACTAAATCACCAGTTGACAATACATGGCATGTTACATACATGTTATATTCATGTCGTTCACATCGCATCCGTTTGATTAGTAGTTCTCAAAACCAGGTTGTGTGTGGATCATTTCAATGGAATTAATGAATGCTAATCTTAATTAATCTGTGGTCTTTCATGACTCTGAGGTAAACAGGCTTTTGTGTTGCCATCTTCCAGGGAACCTTTTTCTTTAGCGTGAGCAGACCACTATATAAACTAAATGCAGAACATGGATGTGTGTGTGTGTGTGTGTGTGTGTGTGTGTGTGTGTGTGTGTGTGTGTGTGTGTGTGTGTGTGTGTGTGTGTGTGTGTGTGTGTGTGTGTGTGGCTTGTGGTGCATATGGCTTGTCCAAATACATTTAAGAGCTTGGTTTCTCTGTAATTACAAGATTTCTGATCTGAATATTCACAGAGAATTTCATGTAGAAGACATGACCGCTCTAATCAATGCTAACTCATCAAAGATCAAGCACTTAATTACACGTACATTATTCACGCTAATCAACGAATGACTCTTAATAAGAAGGAGCTTAATGTAATTTAATGTATTTACAAAATATGCCTGCAGGACTCTTAAAATTATATTGTTATGCTTAATATAAACATGGACAAATTTCTGCAATCATTCTAAATCAATTGTGTATAGACATACCTCATACATTAAAAACAACAACTAAGTTTAGAATATTTTCTCCTTGGATAGGTTAATATTGCAATAAAGATTTTCAAATTGTTTACAAATGTATGAATCCATGCAGCAAAATACAATGAATCATTGCTGTCTACCAATCATTGTACCACTTTCACCCATGAATAAACAGGTCCTCAATATAAGTGCAAAATTATAATTGATAATATATTTGTTATTTTTCATTGGTTGCTGTATTGATTACACACTGCAGATTGCCCATATTTCATAAAGGGCAGAACGATGGTTTGTCCAGGCTTGCATGTTGCTGTGACGTCTCATGCTAATGGTGCCCTATTGTACCAAACCGTTCCTGCACTCTGCTCCTCACAGTGACTACAATCATTTGTCTCTGTCCATCTCAATGTGTTCTCCAGCCATGCATGACCCAGTGTTTTCTTGGGTGGTGGGGGGGTCTTTGATAGCAGCGCTACGAAGCATGAATTGTTTTACACAGTTGTGTGTCTACTGCTGGTAGGTGGGCCTGGTAATCTATAGTGACACCAGAGCTCAACTCCAGAGTCATGTCAAGGCCTCCCGCCCAGAGAAAATTTATAATTAGGGGACTGGTGTTTAGTGGGACAGGATAACCCCTGACTCATACTTTGTGTAACACTTTGAACCTCTTGATGCCTGATTCCCCCACCATCGAAACAAATTAAAGGTGCCGTTCTGCACAGAGGTGGAGTGCGTTTTGGTTGTTGGTCTTCATGGAATCGTAGAGATGCAACTTTGATGTTGGTTGCGTCTTAATTGGCTCTTTAAAGCTAGGTTGGGCTATTTAATTTTAGAGGCTTTTTTCGTCTTTTTTTCTCTTTACCTCCTGGTAGCAATAATGCTCAGGCCTGTTTATGAATGGATGACCTGCCGTTTATTTCTGCGCTGGCTACCTGTGGCACTGTGCCCATGCGCTCACTCAACAAGATGCTCTTGTCCTATTGCAGACCTATTGCTAATTGATTACCGAGCTAGTCCTGTGTTTTGGGGGGTGTCATTAGAGGGAGGCCTGAATGGAAGGGTGTGATCTTTTCGGTTGGATATTTTCAAAATCTAGGTAGCTCTTGCTGGTTGCCCCGAAGGGCCTATCCTGGCTTTATATTAAAAACCATTCACATTGATTTTATAGGCTCCTTTCAGTTTAGGTTTATTCTTGTTGAAGTACAATTCATTAAAAGATAATGGACAATAATAATCAAGTCCTATTTTAATCTATACCAGGAACCATAATCAGTGAATACTTGGAAATGTGTGACTTTTCTGACTGATTCTGTTTAGATTTGTGAGTTTGATTGACATCAGGTTAAGCACTCAGATTTATCCACAAGTCTATTCAGATAACAGTTAGGTTTGAGATTCAATATGCCATTCAACAAGAAGAAAAGCTGTTATTTTTGGTATTGACAAAAGCGATTCATAATAAATAAAAAGATGAATTGCTGATCAAAATAGATGGATTGTAAAGTGAGTAGCTTTCTTTTACCTCTCATCAGCAGATATCTATTGACATCACAGATTACAATAACTATCAAACTATTGGAATAACTAAAAACATAATTGGCAAAATTAAGAATAAATATAACCACAAGCAGTGAATAACGGGGTCCGAGCAAAATTAAAAGTCAAGAACACACTAATGGAAGATATATAAATATGACATGTAATTATGAAAGAAAGATGTTGATGAAGATGTTCTACTTAATGCAATACTGTGCCTCGGCTTTCAGGTGAGCTGTAAAGCAATGGCCGAATGTCATGTTCAGATTGTTCATAATGCTATAATTGGGATTCTAACTCTCAACCTAAGGATCACCTGTACAAGGTGCCCATTGAGCCACTGATGAACCTGAACTGCAGCCTCATTCACTGCAGTTTAGGTTCTGACCATTCAAATGGTCAAAATGTCTATTGATAAGTATACAACATACAGAAAACTCCAAGCACACATTTCTCAAGTGAATTAAGGGCTTTCTTAAAAGCACATACCTGAAAAATCTTTGAAATTCTGGGGAAATTAAACCTTTATAGTCAAGAACACTAACGGAAGAAATCTAAAATATGACAGAGTTAATTATGAAGGAAAAATGGTGAAAGAAAGAAGTTCCCCTTTATGCCATACTGTCTTGGCAGTCAGATTCTTTGAAACTAATGAGCCGGAATGTTGATTGCCTAATGGATTTCAGGTGCTGTTCAATGTTGTGTTTCTTAAATGAGCGGCAATGACAATGTTCGGCTTGTTCATAATGCTTCTAATCAGGATTCTAACTCTCAAGCGACTGAACACCAGTACATGGCATTATCCTGTTGAGCCACTGACATTCCTGAAATGCATGAAGCCTCATTCACATGGTGAAAATGTCGATTGATAAGCACACAACATCAAGAAAACTTCAAGCTCTCATTTCACGGATTTAGGGCTTTCCTAAAATAGTACAGATCTGAAAATTTGCACTGTTAATGGTATCCACGTAATGATAGCCGTATGGTAGTTATACAATAACAAAATTGTCATATTGGCAAAATGGGTTGAGACTTTGGACGTTTTGGCTTTTCTATGAAATTGTGGGAAAAGAAATTTTTTTTAGAGCCAGGGTAATAAAGATGCATCTAATTTTCGAGATTAATATGACTGAAGAATATTGAGTCCAGGTCAATCTAGTAAGGAGAAATAAGGCTAGTTCATATTTTTTTAAAATAGCGCCACCTTTGGGTGCAGTACCACGATTTGGGTTTATGGGTAGTGGGGCTTATTTGTAACCATACCTGAAAATTTCAAGAGTTTTCGACTTACGGTACAGGCCTGTAATATGACTTTTACAGAATTTGAAAAAAAAAAAAAACGTTACAGAAACAGGGGAATAAGCAGCTTTACTGCTCGGACCCCTAAAGAATTACAGCCCTACAGCATATGGCAACATGAATTGACTTGACTATTTTCTTTATGCATAAAAGTCCATTCTAAATTTATTTCCAAAACCTAGATTTGTTTTATGGCTCTTCACTAATTAATGTAATTGTTATGGAATATTAATGAGATGAACGCAGGAAGGAATCCTGCGAATGGCTCTTCAACGGGTCGATAACACATTGAAGAGGCAGATTCCCAAGACTGGTGGGCCCCGACAATTATCACTCAGAGGAAACGAGAGAGAGGCATACGTTAGCGAGAGAGAGAGGCATGAGAGAGACGAGAGAGAGAGAGAGAGAGAGAGAGAGAGAGAGAGAGAGAGAGAGAGAGAGAGAGAGAGAGAGAGGAGAGAGAGAGAGGAGGGGGGGTCGAAACAGAGAGAGGGAGAGAGAGAGGGCCCAGGTGAGACTTCTTGTGATCAGTGGCTTGTTAGAATCAGTTTAATTGGGTTCTGTTTGATTTTTCACAGACGACAGCCATGCCCCCCACCCCCCCCCCCCCCCAGACAAACTCAACCCTCCAACTTAATGGTATAAAAGGGGGTGACTTGTCAGAGTTGAAAGTGACCTCGCTGTTAGTGGTTAAAGGCAAAGGGGGGGGGCGGAGGCAGGGAGCTCTTTGAAGTGTCACTACTGCCGCTCGTCGCCTCTTTCAAAGACTTTTGTTCTTAGAAGAGCAACTGCCAATGAACAGATCGACACCTGGCTCCTTCTTTAGCTTAGCTTAGCTTATTGTCATAGCCCACAGTCACTTCAGCCCCACTTCAGTACTTCACTCCACTGCTGCCTTTCAGGAGGGAAACACGATGTATACATGATCAGAAACCAGAAGAGTCCATCGTGGCAGTGGTAAAACCTAGTTAATAGGGGTGGTTTATTGGAGTAGAAGGAAAACTACTAATTTCCCGACGTGTCTTCAGCTGTGTGTCACATCGTTGGTGGAATGAAAGGGGCTAATTACAGCCAGCTCTGCTCCGCCCTGCTCATGACACCAACATGTCGAGGACTGTCATCATCCGTCCTTCCTCCTAGCACCCAAAGGTCCACCCTGACCCGGTCCGCCCTGACCCAGTCCACTCTGACCCGATCCGCCCTGACCCGGTCCAATCTGACCGGTCCACCATGACCCGGTCCCGACTCGGTCCTGACCCGGTCCACTCTGACCGTTCCTGAACTGGTCCTGACCCGGTCAACCCTGACCCGGTTCAACCTGTCTGGTCCTGACCCAGTCCACCCTGACCCGGTCTACCCTTACCGGTCCTGAACCAGTCCTGAACCAGTCCTGACCCGGTCCACCCTGACCCGGTCCACCCTTACCGGTCCTGAACCGGTAAGGTTCAGGACTGAATAATTTGTTAGAAATGGATAACGTTGACTATTAGAGTGTAAACCCCTAAGAATACTTGTTTTGAGTTGAATGTGCCAGTCTGTATGAGTCCATTGGATTTTAGACCGCTACCAACTAAATTTCTATCCAAACAAGGCATCTCTGAGTGTAATCCATCTTTCCTGTCAATCACAGGTGTAGGAAAGGCAAAAGTTCTCAATGGCGGAGAACATAGGAGCAGAGAGACACGTCTTTTGGCTGTTGCCTTTCAGAATCTCGCTCTTTTCTGCCCTTTTCTGCTATTTTTGCTCTTTTCTGCTCTTTCTGCTCTCTCTTCACACCTCTGAAACGCCTTACTATAGCAGCTTTATACACACTGTAAGTTATACACTGTGTTGGTGTATTTTTTACGGGAATTCTCCGGTAACCACAGCTGCCAGCGTTTTCGTGTAAAAACAACAGTTTTGTTTTACAGTGCAGTGATTGAAATCACGGCTGACTCACATTAAAAAACTGTTAAGTCTACAATTTATTTTTTGTTAATTTCGCATATCAATGTTGGATATAGATATACTATTTCCGGTATTTTTTACTAATAACTGCTTATTGTGCATCAATAAATGGTCAAATAAACAGGGAAAAGTAAAACTTTGCATTTTAAATGGAGCTGTTCTGTATATTATACGTAAAATCTATTTATAATATGCTGTATTTTTATGTTTTAATAATCAAGTTTTAATGTAAAATCTACTTAAAAACCTGATATTAATTTACTAATCTAACAATCTACTTAAAAACCTGCTTATTAATGCTACTACGCCTAGGAATAATCGTCAATAAACAATTTAAAACAATTGGATGCATCTTTTTCCAAACGTGCAAAGAAGCTACATGTTATGGTTATTTTAACTATGACTAAATCCAAATTGAAATACTGTTTAGATTAGCCTCTTTAAATCAATTTTTTTGTCACTTTAACAAAGTTCAATCAGGTGATGCCAACAGGCCAAGTTACAGGTCAGATCGGTTGAGAGGCGTGCCCCCCCTCACAGCAAGAATGCACATTTGTTCAGGTTTTTTTTTTTTTTAAATTAAAGCAGTTCTAATTTAATAATTGCACTGTGGAACATTCCTGCAAAGCAAGAACATCTTCATGAAACAAGCAAGTGGCGGACTCTACCAGAAGAAGTGACATAGTGTGCCTTAATAACCATAATACACATTGCTGATTTAACAAAGTGAAAACTCAAACAAACAGAGTCAGAGTCACTTTGAGACGACGATTCAAGTTTTTATTCTGTAGGCCTATTTTGGTTCCTTTTTCTGGGCTTATTGAGAAGAAACACCTGTAGAATAAAAGCATATTAAAGCATACTAAGCATTATAGTTGATCAGTTAAAGAAGAAAAAGTACAATAAAAAATAAAAAATAGATATTTAAAAATAAAAACAGTCTGAGACTGGGTCTGAGCCTGGCATGGCCCTTTCACACCGCCGCAAAATCGGAGCTCGTTCCGGGCCGGTGTTGTGCCGAAAAACGACTGCCTGCCAGAAAACGACTGACCCCAGTGGGAACGCCCATCGGGGTGGTACCTACACGCCCATCGGGGTGGTACCTACTCTCTCCACAGCAAACCACGACCAGCTGCACCAGCGCCACAGCAGAACTGCATGGATACGTTGTATTGAGGAGTAGTCTGTCGTTCCTGTCGTAGGCTCACCACGAAGAAGTTACATAGTGTGCCTTATATAACCATAATACACATTGCTTGATTTAAACAAAGTGAAAACTCAAACAATAACAACGGAGTTCCCGTCGGAGGCGGTCTTTTGCTGTGGAGAGAGTAGGTACCACCCCGATGGGCGTGTAGGTACCACCCCGATGGGCGTTCCCGCGGGGGTCAGTCGTTTTCTGGCAGGCAGTCGTTTTTCGGCACGACACCGGCAAGGCAACCCTCGCAGTTTCAAACACAACAATGGTGGAATACGCGGCAGCTGTTTAAGTTCTTCTCCTCGCTTTGGGCGCCTACTTAGGCAACCAAACACAACAGATCCAGCGAATCTGTGATAATGTCCATCGTTTACTTCAGTATAGTTGATCAGAAAAAGTACAATAAAAAATGAATAATTTATATTTAAAAATAAAAACAGTCTGAGACTGGGTCCGAGCCTGGCATGGCCCTTTCACACCGCCGCAAAATCGGAGCTCGTTCCGGGCCGGTTCGGAGCTAGAGCCAGGGTTTTGGGTTGATCCAAAGCCCGGCTTTAGTCAGAACCGGCGTGCCGGCCCCTAAAAACCGGTTCAACTCAAGCCCCAGTTGTGAGCTGGGCTAGAACGGGAACCGCTTTACGCCAGGGGCAGGGGGTGGGGTTATCCTTGCCGTCATAAACGCAGAGGAAGAACAAAATGAAGACCGTCATTTTTTAAAAACACTGAAGTAAATGATGGACAATTATAGCTACGACAGATCGACTGGACTACTGCTCAATACGACGTATCCATGCAGTTCTGCTGTGGCGCTGGTGCAGCTGGTCGTGGTTTGCTGTCGCAGATTGATAGATCTGTAGTGTCTGGTTGCCTAAGTAGGCGCCCAAAGCGATGGAGAAGAACTTGAACAGCTGCCGCGTATTCCACCATTGTTGTGTTTGAAACTGCGAGGGTTGCCTTGCCGGTAAAAGCGGAGACGTATGCAGACGTTTGAAGTGACGTCATGACGTTGCTCTCGCCGGCTCCATGGCTGGCTCTCGCCGGTGTGAAACCAACCGGTTCGTAACTTGGATAAGGCTGGAACCAGTTTGGAACTGGCCCTAGCACCAGCCCGGAACTGGCTCTCGGTTCTTTTTGGTGTGAAAGCCCCAGCCCCAGCAGAGACTCAGAGCTGGACCAAGCCTGAAAGAGACACAGGCCACACCCAGAGCAAAGGCCGATAATCAGACCCAGTTAGTTAGGGTCCAGATTAAGACCGGGACCTCAGAGCCAGAATCCAGGTCCCTGAGTCTCAGGTCTGAGGCCGGGTCAGATGGACAATGGATGTTGAAACTGTAGAAGCTCCCGAACATGAGGCACAATGCAGAAATGAAGGAGGAGATGTTATTGTTGATAAGGTTCCGATCCAGACTTATGTACCTTGTTGAGGAATAGCAGGACTGTCCTAGGAACAAATTATTAAATAGCTTATATTAATAAGCGCTGCACTCACATGAAATTCTATAAACAGTGCAATTAAAAAAACAAAAGTGATGTGAAACAGACTTACCACAGACAATAACAGTTGATATCAGAGGCACTTGCCCCAGTTGGACCTCTTCTGCCAGACATGTATCTTCTACATGGAAGAACATGGACTCCTCCTTCTCATCAAAAAAGCTGAGCAAAAGCAGGAGAATCTCTTTCACATCATCTGAGCAGCCACTCTGCTGTCCCCGCATCCTCTGAAGCCTTGCTTACGTCTGAAGGAACTTCTTGTTCTTGCTGACACAAACTGTGGTCATTTAGTTTAGAAGCCTTTTTCCCTTCTAATACAATTTTCGTGGGAATGTCTCTTTGAGGTCAATCCCAGTGAGATCCTTGAAGTCGACTGACATGCCAAGTTCATCAAACCAAAATGGCCACTCCTCTCTAAGTCATTTCATACTTTTTTCCATGGTTGACGTGTTGGCGCTGTGTAAAAAGTGGACTTCATTAGACATTTTACCTCCATTGCCATCACAGTGTTGGAACATCACCTTTCCATCTTCTGCTGCTGGCTCTCTTGAGTTTCTTCACGGGGCAGAAATTCCACATTCCATTAAATGCAAGTGTACTGCATAGCTGCTCTCTCTTCTAATGGGATCTCATCTGTGTGGTCTGAGTCATCAGTCTGATGTTTTCTTTTTCTTATTTTGGGTGTTGAAGAGCGCCTCACATTTTCCATTGTTTTGCAACTGTTTGACAAGAGAAAGTTAGCCTGCTCCAACAATCACACCTTCTATTACGTCTTGCAAAGAATTGGGTCACTTTGCTAACATTTTTTTTCAACGTCAGTTGAATGCTTTTTACTTACATGAGGGCATTTTTCCACCACCTCAGTCACAACAATCCGGACCATTTGCCTTCTCAGTTTTGGGCCTAGCCTTTTTCTCCTCTCAAGAGAATCCACCACTTCCGCAGGAAATTCACTCCATGGAATTTCAAAGTTGTCATCCCACTGTGTGTCAAGTCCTTGGCTGCTGGAAGAGGTTGACAATGGACTTCGGGTTGAAACAAAGAGTGATGACAGCGATTGGGTATAGGAGGCTTCCACAGATGATAGTGAGCTGTTCTCGGGAGTTTGGTCATTAAATGACAAAAGGTGATCATTTTTAGGAATTTAAGTGTTTGCCTGTGATTTTCAGCTGAACCAAGTTATCAAGCATTGATCTACTGGTCTCAGATGAACTAAGTTAACAAGCATTGATCTATTGGCCTTACCCAGCTAAATATCATCTGGTGCTTGCTTACACCATGTGCTTTCAGCACACATATTCGTTGTGTCTCGAAAAAAAGTAGCCTAAATGTGAAGCTTACCATGCTTTGAACTTTCACAAAGAACTTTCACAGGAAACTAGAAGACAAAGTAGTCTAAAGATATCTGCTCTGCTCCTGTGTTCCCTGCTCAGACGACGCTGCTCTGGCTCGCTCGATAGTGACTTCACCTGCAGCTGTGAACGAGGAGCTCATGCTCCCACATGCTAAAACACATGGGTGTTTCCACCCAGGGCGGCCAGGCAGTCTGACTGATCTTGGGATTCTGCGGAACATGAGATGGAATGGTGCGTATGCTGTTGTTTCATTCATTGTACGCAAATGTCAAGGTTTGTATCTGTTGAGGCCCCTTCTGTTTCTCTCGGAGAGGAAGAGACTGCAGCATGTTGCCCAATGTTCGATTCAATCTTTCAGTCCCACCATTTCCCATATTGATAGGCTGTGGTGTGCGATTTTTGTACTCCAGCAAATTTCATCCGCTCTGCTATGAGCTTGCTCTCAAAGTTAGCTCCCTGATCAGAATGGACACGGGCAGGAACACAGAAAATCCCACAATTTTCTGTTCACCTGTTTCGCAGTCTGATTTGGGCATGGGAATGCGTGTGCTAACTTACTAAAATGGTCTGTGATGACCAGGACGTCAACTTAGCATTGCTTACGGTCTTCTGCACTCCAAAAATCAATACAGACCAACTCCATGGTAGCGGATGTTCAGATGCTCTCCAATGGAGCTCGAGCAGAGGGATCAGGTGTATTGGACCAGAATGCACCTATGACAGCTCTTGACATACTGCTTTATATCGGACTCCATCCTTGGCCAAAAGAAACGCTGTCTCGCTAGATGCAGGGTCCTTGCCTGTCCTTGATGCCCAGCAACATCATGTATACCATGTAATGCTTTTTCTTTCAGGCTGTCAGGAAGAACAAACTGGTGCCTCTATTGCTTACTAATGTGGTCTTTAGTTACCCGATAGAGAACATAATTTTGAGCTTCGAGCCAATCACCTTGCTTTACAAGTACCATAGCTTAAGCATCAGACCCTACTCTTTCACGCCTTGAGGGGCGCCTCTTGCATATGATAAAATGGCATGACAACTGAATAGTAGGATCGAGCTCTTGACTACGCTGCAATTCTTCTAGCGCAAACACAGGGAGTGAATCTTGCCCTGGTGGCAACAGCTCTTCGACTGACTGTAACAGCTCGACAGCCCTGGTCTCTGTAGCAACCTCCCACTGATCAGTAGCATTAAGAAGAGCCTGAACAGTTACTGTGTTACAAGAATGTTTAAAGTGCCAGATTGAATATTTACACTTTTAGGCTTTGATTTTGTAACTCTGTGACATTGGACTTTCAGTCTGAAGATGTCTTGGATGCCATTGTGACTGATATCCTTAGCTTCATCAAGGAGACGGCTGTACTGTTCTGTGATGAGCCTGCTGAGAGCATAAAAACACTGCGCAAGACCTCATAAGATGACACTTTTTAGGGCTCAGTTTACGATTGTGGAGTCTGAGCTTCCTCTTCAGTCATGGCAAACACGAGCAAGTCGTCAAGGTAGCACAATAGACTACTGAAATTCAAGTCCCCGAATATGCTGAGCATCATCCGCATAAAGGATGCGGGACTGTTGCAGAGACCCTGTGGCATCCTGTTATACTCATACAACCCCATTGGAGTTGTGAAGGCAGTGTAACTTTTGTCCTCTACAGCCATCGGGACGTTGTAAAAGCCCGAAGTCAGGTCCATTGTACTGAAGTAGGTGTTTCCACCCAGGGCGGCCAAGCAGTCTGACTGGTGTGGCAATGGGTGGGCATCCTTGAACGTTCTGGCGTTGAGCCATCTGAAGTCGCTGCAGAGTCTCAAACTTCCATATTTTTTCCACACGAGCACTAGCGGGGAGGCATACTCACTGATGGATTTCTTTATTATCTCCTGCTCTTCAATTTCTGAACTGAAGACCTGAAGCAGTTTTTGGTAATGGGCTGGTGGTACTTGTGATAGGGGAGGCGGAACGGTCTTTCGTCAGTGAGTCTGATGCGATGAACGAAATCGTTTGCCTCACCGCAGACTAGTGCATGTTTGGAGAACACATTGTTGTATTTTTCAAGAAGCTCAACCAACTTTATCTACCCATCGTACTTAGTTTGGCACTGATCGATATCGATGTCAGCGAGACCAACCTGCTGGAGGCGCTGTTTGAGATCTGAAGGCTCGGGGGTATCTTGCGTTCCACTTTCTTCCCCTTTTTCAGGTTGGCTTGTGTTCTGGAAAACATCAAAATCTTCAACAGCCAGTCAAGGACACACATCCGCCAGCTTGCAGTTTCTCTTCATGTGACCGGTTTGTTTGACACATTGTCGATTTTCATTGGGACCCATCTATTCCCCCACAATGGCGTTATAATGCGACCATTCATGATGTTGGGTGGTATCGACTAACTTGAGTTAGGCGTGCGTTTTTAGGCAATTTAGCCCAGACCAAGTGTTCTTGCCTTGCCAAAAGAGTAACTGAGTGCTGGAGTTTAACAGTACCGATCTTGTCTGGGAGTTTGTCACCTCTCCACCGGGATGAATTTGCCAAGAGATCGAGAAGCCACTCACTCCCTGAAAGAAGATTTCCACTGGAGACAAGGTGCCAATAATTACTTGGCCCTTTCCGCTGGGGCATTATGAATCTAATGATATTTGGGCCTATGATTAAATCATGACGCTGTCCGGGCGCAAGGACAGGGACAATACAGCTCTCTCCATACAGTTTCATATCCACCTCATACATGCACTTGGGTTTGCTCAATGATCCTCCACATCCAACTAGCACTAAATCTTGAGTGAATGGAATGGGCTCTGTGATTAATTTTTTTCTGAGCATCACCAGTTAAGCTCTCTCACTGAGTGTGCAGGCCATGGAACCAAAGTCGAGCATCCCCTGAACTTGACATGTGTTAATGATGACAGGGGCATAAAAGAGTTCATCAACGGGGCCAACCCTCTGTGTGTTCTAAACAATCACCTTAGGACCAGCTGGTGCAGTAGCACACACTTTACTATAATGCTGCTGCATCTCACCACTGTGGAGGGTTTCTTCACTTATACCCACACATCCCCTCGCCGGATGTGGGCTAGCTAATTTTAAGCCTGAGTGTTCTGTGGTGGGGAGACGTGCTGAACTGGCTCAATATGATGGTTAGGGCAGTCCCTCTTAATGTGGTTGGGCTTAAAGCAACCTAGACACAGGCGATGCTGCCTGTGCAAGAGTCGAGTGCTCCAGGGACTTGCAGACTTTGCAAGATTTATGCTGGAACTGATCTCCAGTCTTTGGGTTGTATTTCTCAGATCTGTTCTGCAACAATGCTTGATTAAAAATTCTGACCAAGACGTTCAAGCTATCATCGTTACAAGGGGGACTGGGAGATGTTCTCACACTGAACAGGTGACCTGTTCGGATGACATGTTTCTGGATTGGGAGCAGGAGACTGAGCATGAACCATCACTGGCTGAGGGCGTTTTGATTTGGAGAACACTCTCTTTCATCTCAATCTGGTGGTCAATATATTCTTGAATCTCACTGGCTGTCCATTTACCAGGGGCTTTGAACTTGAAAACAGCAGCTAGAGATGGGTCTGGGCAATGTTTGACAAACATCTTGACAAGGATCTTCAAGGTGGTGGCCAAGCCTTTTCAAACCCTTGTCTGCTGCGTCAACTGCCTTATTCAACCAAAGCCAGTACTCAACAGGGTTCTCGCCCACTGCTGGGACTGTGCTGTAAAAATCAGCCATGGGCATGCATGAATACATAGGCGGCGCTACAGCAGGAGGATTGGGGAAGCTACGGGACAAAAAAAAAAAAAAAAAAAAATCTCTCCCCATAGACAGATACACATTGATCATGTTATGTTATGTTATGTTATATTATATTATTATGTTATGTCATTCTCTACTCGTTTTTGTTTTTTTTGCTGTTGTAGCCCATAATTAATGAATGAATCAATCAATCAATCAATCAATGTTCTTACCTTAATGAAGCAGCATCCACCGCGGGGCCTTGGTGTCGTATTTTTCAACTACTTCCTCAGGATTAATCCTCTTGGTTATGTCACTTTCAATGTGCAGAAGCGAGAGAGATGAAAGTCTATGCTGTGCCATCGTTGTTCTCATCCAGTTGCGCACCCGACGCATGGCTGAGAATGTGCGCTCACAGGTCGCGGTCCCGACTGGAAGCGACAGTGCCAATTTAAGCACTTTGGTGAAGTTTGGGTAAAATCCAGTCAAGGCAGCGGCTTTTAGATTTTCCAGAGTTGCACCACCTGAACTCATTTTCACCATGACCATTTCGGCGTGGGCAAGATCAGTGTTGATGGAGAGAGTGGAAGCATATTGTTTCATCAGTCCTGAAGCACCATCAGCATCACAGTTTAATACAGCATCTACACATTTTGCAATTTGCATTGCTTCTTCTGAAAAGCGTTTGTTACAGGCTCCAACAAGTGTGTCAATGACAGGATAGAACAGATGTTTTGCCCATCTGTCCTTGGGGCTCTCTGAACTGGAGGTGCACAGCTTCCCTTTGCCCCAGCGTGCCTGCACTCAAAAGTGCAAGAAGATAACGTGGCTGTCAATGCGTGCAGGGCGCTTCTGTGCCGAGGCTTCCCTGTTCTCTGTGACAGAAATGTGCCCCCGACTCATCACAAAAATGTGGAGGATCTCTCTCCACATGTCCTCCCAGTTGTTTCTCATTTCCCGAATCCCTTGGATGGTGGCGTGCAGAACACTGGAAGCTTGAGCAAGCGTAGTGTCTGTTTTCTGGAGGGCCTGAGATGCGACATGAATGATGCGCAGGACATGGGAGAACACAACCAAACACACACAGAATTCTAGTTTCCCCACGCTTTGAAGCAGACCTGATGCTTCTGTGAATCTGCGGTACGGGGGCACAGAAAACTCACCGAGGGTGGTCATGATGGGTTTGAAAGAGTTTTTCACCGACGCTCTGACATGTTTTTCCATCTACACGTCGCCAATGCGCGTGTCACTCAGGGCAGACAATCCGCTTTCACTCGCCAGCTGGTTTTTGCATCTGTAGAAGGGCATGGTGAGTCTCCAGGTTGGCCCGAAAAAAGTGTACAGGGCCTTTCCATGACACACCAGAAAAAACCCAGAGGCCGTCTCGGTTGGACTTTGCAAGCTTCGATTAACACCAGATTATTTGTGCGCCATACAGTGGATGTAAATAGCGCTTGGGATGATCCTGGCGCATCCTCTGCTGCACCCCGTTAACTTTCCAGCCATAACGGCACGCCAATCATAACATTGCGCAACCCGGGAAGTTTGAAAATTCCATGCTCATCACAGGAACTTTTCAATTGTGACCAATGAAATTGGCCGTCCG
>OLKM01002285.1:0-75612 GCA_900291075.1 Melanogrammus aeglefinus | reverse complement strand
GAATAGAGAGTGGCAAGAAAATGGGGAACCCTGATTGATGCCTTCAAAAAAGTGAAGGACAACAACAATTAACCAGGACAAGGAAGCAATGAAATTCAGTTCTTCAATAGAGATGAATGAACTGATTGGATATCAACACGACATTGACTTTCCTGTATGGGACTCAGCAGGGAGTTCAGGTCATCATGACCACAAGGCCCTCATCTAAACCAGCCCACTGAATGTCACAGACTAGACAAAGGTCAGGCCATGTCGCTGAGAAAGCGAAAGGGCAAGGGGGAGAGCTCCTGGAGTTTTCTGCAGGACGCAGAGGCAGCGAGATTAGGAGAGACGCACATAATGGCATGCTTGAAATATCTGCAAAGTCTCAGGGCCTCTTTTGAACGCCTGATGCAACGGTCTCTCATAGAAAGGAGTGAGAATAAGGCATACTGTTATAATTTGGTTCATTGTAAAAGTAAGACAATAACTGTGTAAGAGACAATAAGAGTGTCTGTCTTAGGAATTTCTCAGTTTGTAATTAAAACAAAGTGACATGTTTGTATTAGTTATTCATTTAAGTGACATGTTTTATCAGTTCACTACTATATATGATTCATTCTAGGCCCTCGAAAAGCTGGAGCATTTTGTTTTTGATATACATGTCAAGAAATAACACACAGAAGATGTAAAACATCTAAAGGAAAAAATAAAGGCACAAAAAATAAAGGCCATACAGAAAATATTGGGCAGTTATGTCATCAAAAGTGTTTGCCATTTCACTTCCCTCTATATCTGAACCTCTCCAGGTCACTCTTTCTCCCATCACAATACATACACAATACTAGTAACCTAATTGTTAGGGATTGTCGTTCCCTAACTGTGGAAATCATTCCGGTCGTTCATCAAATGTTCCTCTCCGCTCAACCCAGAATACACATATTATGCAGAGTGCATGCTGCACAATGATTTTCCACAATGACATCCACGGTGGCTGTTTTGGATTTCACATTTGAGCCTTCCTCCACTTGCATTTAAGCAGTCCCAAACGCTCTGTCCACCCAACCATCCTAGGCGACCACGGCTTGATTCTTTTTGGCATTCAGCTGCTGGTCAGCAACCTCTCAGGGTCTCACGATTGTCATCGCTTAGGGGTGAGAATAAAAGGATAATGTTGACAGATTATATGCAGTGTCTCCAAGGAGCCTGAAGTCACCCATATGGACTGTCTCCAGTTTTCCAGAAAAGGTGAAGCCCTCAGCATTCGAGAATCATGGACCCTCCCTGGGGGCCCAGCGAAAAATATCAAGGAACCTTCTATCATCAACTATGCTTTGTAACAGCACTGAATAGAAGGATTTTCTATTAAGATAGTCCCCCCTCTCACTGGCGGCCTCTGTATCTTAATGTGGCAGCCATCTATGGCACCTATAATGCCATGAATTCCACAAATTCTAATGGAATAGCACTGCATTCACTTGCTTCTCACATTCTGTGGGCCAAGTGATGAATGTGGAAGCAAGTTCACAGGTTGCATTCCAACACATCTCCATTCACAGCATTATGGGCAGCACCTTTGGGAAAATGTCAAATTTGTCTAACACCTCCCTAAATGAATTTTTGGTTGGCCATTGTACCAAAGGAACAAGAGCACCTTCTTCATGTTCACCCATAACTGGTCTACCAATTCCTTCAAGTTTTTCAATGAGGAACTGGCATTGGGATTTTGTGACCGCGAAGGTGTCCGCTGAAAGGTCTTCTCATCCATCTCCATCAGCAATTCCCATTCAATGCCAAGTCTTCAGTATGTTAGTAGGGATACTGAGATGGAGAGCGAGTACATTCCTTCAGAGAGAGAAAAAATATATCACATATGGTATTCAACCCAAAATGAGTGGAAAGGATTGAATGTTGCAGGAGTATAAGAGGTATACACAACCCCTTTGACCTTTTTCAAAGGAATTACTGTTGCTCACATTTAGGTCAGCAGTAAATACAGGCAAAGATAATGTGAATCAGTTTGTAATTACTGGCATCAGTTAGTTTTTTTGTTACTTACATGCTGCATGACCCTCTCTCACATGCACATCAGACAACATGTTTTTGGTGTGCATAAACTCATTTTCATAATAGATGTGCCTAATTATGTTAACCTTGCAACTCAATGGATTTTCCTACAGTCATATACGACTACTGTTTATTATTGTCGGCATTATGTTTATGGTGGTTTTTGTCCAAACCCACTTACAATAAACACACTACATTATTAGTTGGGAAAGGGGCCAAAAGAGATAGTGTAGCTTGCTTTAAGCATTACATTACCTCTGATTAGATTACATTTAACTTGTGCAAGTGCAGAAAAGCAGAAGAGTGCAATGTCATATAACAGTAGAAACAGGTAGTGCATATGCAGTACAAGACATATAGTGCAATGTAGACAGTAGTCGTTGGTTTCCAGAGGGTGCTTACTTTACAGTCATATAAATGGAATATAAATATATGCAGTGTATTAACAGTCACCTTATAAGAGCAGAATGAATATGGCTATGTAGTATGAGCAATATGAGCAACAAGTATATGTGAAATGTAGTACCAGTAACATAAAAGTAGTAAGAATAATATGGATATATGCTGTGTATTAACAGAATATATTAAAAGAAGACAGGATAAATATGGATATTCAGTATGAACCATAAAGACATATGTACAGTACAGTGCAGTGTGGTGACAGTCAGTACCATTGTAGTGCAGAAACAGTAACATAACAGTGAGAAAGTGTACTATGCTACTACTGGTATGATGAGCCTACTAATAACCATGACATGTATTATTGCTATTGTTAATATTAATAATAATAATAATATTAATAATAATAAGATATTGTAGACAGGGTTCCCATAAGTGAAATGTCAAATTCCATGACTTTACGAAGTTCCATGACAAATTCCATGACCCGTTAGCAACCCTATAGGACATGAATTACAATGACAAGACCAATTGTGACTTTTTCATATTCCTAAAACCATTGTGTACAAACCAACCCATTCGTACAATTAGGAACATTTTACATGCAGGGTGAGAAGTGTTGAGTGTTTTTAAAGTGTAGGCCTATGTTAAAAATCCCAAACTAGGCTACACAACAACATTAGAGAGGGCTACTGAAATTGGGGCACTGCAGGGGGAAATGACATGCCATGATTATAGGCTACGGTATATTAATAGGCCTAATATATTATGATTATATATTGATGTAGGCTACTTTGATTGACTTGACAATATTTCAATGACAATAAACTGTTTATTGTGGACAAACGCCTCTGCCAAGTAACATACACAGACATTCCCTCACGGGATCAAAAGAGTATATACTTATACTTACCGGTATACTTATACTTATACTTATAACATGCTTAAGATTATTCATGAATGGAACTATGCATTAAAAAAAACACCTGATCAATGTCCATTCCCGTTCCTTGTCCTGCAGATAACACAAACACCAGTCGATGTGCTGTTTGTATGCTCGCATAAGTAAACAGCAGCAAATCTCTGTCATTCTGGCCTCTATGTTTTCACGCACCTGATGCTCTATGCTACGCCCAACCGTTGGTGGCAGTCATGCAACAAGTTGTTGTTCCGAACGCCAATAATATAACAGAAGAAGAACACGCATCAAAGCACATGAACGCTGGCAGTCGGAAAAACAACGTAATCACGGGGGCGGTCCTTGTCATTCCGAAGTGCCTTGAATGCACCATATGTCTGGGCCTTTACACCGGTCCCATTCCGGACCCACGACGCAGCGGATCCGACCCGCAGTCGGTGGACGCTGCCACGTTTTGAATGCGTATCGGCTCCGCCGCCGTACAGGAGCGGATCTGCAGCCGTTCCGCATCCAGTGGAATTTAGCCTTTAGCCTTTAGGCCTTGTTCCAGTATTTCCGTCCGTCGACGTATCTCATTGACTTTGCATGTGGCGCTCGCGAAATGCATTTTGGGTCCGTCCGTCCATTCGGCTCCGTGGCCTGCGTAAATGTTCAACTTGTTCAGGCAGCGGCGGATCCGTTGGCCAATCAAATCGCAGTTATGCAAATACACACCATGCGTTTCCTGGATCCATTTTGCAATAACAAGCAGGAAGAAGCAGCAATAATCCGGCCGTTATCTGTCTTTTAAAGAAATATGGAATGATAGGATTGTTTTTAGTCACCTGTTGTTTGTGTCATCTTTGGTATTTATATTTTGTATTTATAGTTGGTGTTTCGAATAGACGTTGTCATTGTCTTGCCGTCCCTCCCCGTTCTGTGATTGGTTCCCTATCTCAGGCGAAATTCGGATCCATGGAATCCAGAGGGGTGTTCCACGAACGGAGGTTTAACAAACACTGAGTTAATGCTGAACTCTAGGTTGATTGACCATGTGCCGACTAACCCAGAGTTTTCGGTTCCATAGCAGCGGTTATGCATTAGTTCAATCAACTTGGGGTTGGTTAACACAGGGTTGTGCGCATCCACGCCAAACCTAAAAAGACACGATGTATGGATCATGGAAACCCTGATCGAAATGGCGAAACGGGCCGCTTATTTCAATGAAATGGAACTCCAGGTTCTCCTGGAGAGCTATGGGCGAGGAGAAGGACATTATCACAAGAAAAGGGGAAGCTTAAGCCTCTGCAACCCGGAGAACCAAAGCCTGGCAGCGGATCGCTGAACGCGTAAATGCGTTAGTTACACGTCAAAGAGCATGATCCTTAATAATTTGAGCCATGGAAATCTAACTATAAGCATTCTTAACGTTCCCTACCACATAACCCTTTTTCTTCTAAAAAAAAATAATTACTCCGATGGCTCTCCCAAGCGGTCAGCGGATCAAGTAAAAATAAAGGTATAAAAACATACAAACTGGTAAGCTTTTCCCACCATCGTATTGGTCTAAATTTAAATAAGCCATTTTTTTAAGCCAATCGTAAAAAGACAGTCGGCAGACTGGATCTGGCCCTCAAATTGTCTTGACCCCGGTGGAGGAGCTGTTAATAAACATAAATTCAGGGCGCCCTGGCAGGTACGTAGAGGTACCTCATCAGAGAGTCAGGGCAGGGCCATGTGAGGGTAGCCTACCCCACTGGTTGAATGTAGGTTTTTGTGTTTTCTTGTATTTTAGATTTTGTTTGCCTTCGAAGTAACACATGCAAACCGTGTGCGTGCCACGTCACATCCAAATGTTTCTTTTTTTGGTTACTGGGTAGAAAACCTAAAAGTGACAATTCATCAACTTCACAGATCAAGATGGATTAGTGCTTAATAAAGCCGCTGGCTACGATCGAACATTCTCCAATGGATGTTCGTTAGGACTATTTTATACGTTATGTTGTAAGTGCCTCTCGGCATAGTACTCAGACAATATTGCTCTTTGTATGATAGGAGGCCGATAAAAATCTTGGATGGGTCATCTGAAAGGACTGAGATGTGCTCATTATCTCCAACTTTATAGCCTAGATAAAACTACCATTTGCAAAAAACGGAGGGCTACGCAAATAGTCTAGAGTGAACTGAGGGTCCTCGATTGGTAGTGTTGGCTATGTAAGGCTGGAGAAGGCTATTTAAATATATATTAAAGATTTGCGCGAGAATCTATATCTCTCCAGCAAAAGGTCATCCGATAGGCCAAGATGTCGAGCCGTGGTCTTATTAATCGCTCCCGGTGGATTGCACGTATAATTTGCGCTCCGATATCAGCAGCTCTCTCATCAAAAGGGCATGCAATTGACGCATTAAATCTGCGGTGAACAGTTTAAATACCCCAAACCGGGTTATGTTTTAAACTTAACCTGCGCAAAACCTGCTCCAACCAGGTTTACTTCGGAGCATATGTTGCTATAGTAAACTAACATACCGTGGGTGATTTTGGAACGGAAAACCTTAGGGTTACCGCAAACCCTGAGTTAACTTACCCCGGTTATGTGATAAAACCTGGCTTTTGTGGAAACACCCACAGGTTTACTTCAGAGCATATGTTGCTATAGTAACTAACATACCGTGGTCATTTTGGAACGGAAAACCTAGGGTTACCGCAAACCCTGAGTTAACTTAACCGGTTATGTGAAAAACCGGCTTTGTGGAACACCCCACTGGTCTCATCAACAGCTGACACGGTAGGCCTACGTCCAACGAGGAGATATCAAATTTTGTGCAACATACAGTATTCACATGTCAACAGAAGCACTTACAAAAATCTTGAGATACAGAAAGGACATGATCAGTTCACAGTATTTAGATGGCTACATTGAAAAAGCTGACATGTGTTTTAGCTAACGTTAGTGCTGATACTTATTAATGTTGAGGGCGGAAATCATTTAGCAATATATTCTTCATTCTGTAATTACTAAGGGTTACATTCTTTCAGTGTGTCACTATACATACTGTGGCGAGCAGCGCAGGAAGGACGAGACGGGAGCCCAGGCTACTCAGCGACACAACTCTCGTGCCCCATACACCGCACGACAACGAGAGCTGCTCCTTTATTTAACACACACCCAAAACAAACATGTGACCGAAAACACGGCACACCTGACCAACGGACATGCCAATCTCCGGTAATGGTGGCGGCAACACTAACACACAACATACACACAACCAATAAAGACCCTAAACCCGTTAACCCCACTTAACCGAACAACACAAACAACTTAGCAAAAGGCAATAAAACCCCTTTTTCCCCAAATAACATTGATTTTCTCAGAATCCCCGGTGCGACCACCACAGGAGTCGCCACACAGCCCCCACATTAGGGGTCAGACGTCCCGACGACCCCAACACCCAAGGCACAGTCCCGAGTGTTCAGGGGGCCGGCGCCGCCGCCTTGGCCCCTGCCAGTGGCGGCCCCGTTGCGGTTGCAGCCTTCCTCCCTGGTTGGGACGCCTGTCTCCAGCTGTCCGCAGAGGACCTGGGGGTGTGGTCGGGGACCACCTCTATCAGGGCCCCCACCAGTTTCTGCCGTAGGGGGGCGCTGGAGGGCCGTTCGGGGACCCCATCCTCCGCCCTCCGCCGTCTGGCCCGTCGCCGGCCACGCCGGCAGTTGGGATGGGCTGGACGCTGTCTAGTCCACCCGTAGTCCTTGACCCGCAAACACTGCTCCGGCTCGAGGTCCGATGGCCTGGGTTTTCGGACCCGTTCCTCGTCCTTCCCGGACCGGGTAACCACCGTCGTTGTGCCACAGGAGATGGCGGCCCCAGCCGCGTCCACCCGGGCACCACAACAACGGCAGGCAGTGCTTGGCCGGAAATAGACTGGTCCTGGCAATCATCCTCCTGCAGGCTGGGTTGATCAGAGTAGTCCGCCTGCCCGGACGTGAGGTCGGGAGGCACCGGACGGTTGCAGGTCCGATAGCTCCTGCTCTGCTCGTTCCGCCACCTCAAGAGCCACCCTCGAGGTTCGGGGGGCCCGGTTGAGGCGGACGTGCCGTCCCAACCGCGCGGCGGGCAAGTCCTTGGAGGAACGATTGAAGGGCTAGTTCCTCCCTAGCCGCAGCAGGGAAGTCGGGGTAGCCCCGCTGGGCATACAGCAGTACATCCGCTGCGTTAGGCCCCCAACCGTTCCCCCTCCCCGGCGGCGGCGGCTGGTCAGCAACTCCCGGCTGTGGCCCCACGACCTCCCCGCTGCCCGAAACGCCTCTCCAAGGCCCGGGTCAGGGCCCCGAGGTCCCGGTGGTCCGCGGGGGCAAGGTCCAAGAGTACCTGCACCGCCGTCCCCTCCAGAGCTAGAGCGAGGTGGACGACCGCCTCCCCAGCACCCCAGCCGTTGTGCCATTCAGCAAGCCGGAACTGTGCAAGGTACGGCTCAAGCTGTGTTTCCCCGGAGAACTTCAGCAGCTTCACCGCCGTTCCTTGCCACCAGGGGGCGGTTGACAACTGCCATTTCTCCGTTCGTTTGGCCGCTGCGCCTCCCATAGCGCAGGGTGCGTCGGCGTCGGTTGGGGCTTCCATGGGCTCGACCGTCAATCCCAGTCCTTTATCCGCTTGCGCAGGCCAATCCCACTTCTGACACCAATGTGGCGAGCAGCGCGGGAAGGACGAGACGGGAGCCCAGGTTACGCAGTGACGCAACTCTCGTGCCCCATACACCGCACGACTCCGAGAGCTGCCTTTATTTAAAAACACACACAACAAACATGACCGAAACACGGCACACCTGACCAACGGACATGCCAATCTCGGGTAATGGTGGCGGCAACACTACACACAACAAACACACAACCAATAAAGACCCTAAACCCGTTAACCCCACTTAACCGAACAACACAAACAACTTAGCAAAAGGCAATAAAACCCCTTTTTCCCCAAATAACATTGATTTCCCAGAATCCCCGGTGCGACCACCACAGGAGTCGCCACAAGACTGTGGTTTATTATGATGCTTTTGTGCTAATGCAATTACAAAGGTTTGTCATCAAACTAAGACTTTCTTTCTTGCTTGATTGAGAGGGGCCCCAGTGGGACCCCAGTCTCCGACCTAGAGGAGCCAGGTTCCCCCAAGAGGGGCCCAGGTTCCCTCCAGAGGGGCCCCAGGTTCCCCAGGCTCCATCAAGAGGGGCCCAGGTTCCGCCCAGAAGGGCCCAAGGTTCCCCAGGCTCTGCCCAGAGAGCCCCAGGGTTCCGCCAAGAGTGGCCCAATGTCCCACATAAACTGCATTTTCTCTTAGTGTTCCCCACCAGGGCGGCAGGGCTGACCACAAATGATAGCGCCCCTTTGGGCGAATTGGTCCCAAGGTTTCGGAAACCTTCTTACTGGGAATACAGATGTCATTGACGACCGCAATGCCTCAGACATCAATGCTGCACCTACTCCATGCTCGCAACATTCCCTGTGATGGCACCCCTTTCCAACTCAGCCGCTTCTAGACAGACCAGAACTATCCTACCAGTAACCAAAGGGGTACTCCAGCCTGTCATCCACACTAGTGCAAGGCATGACACGCAAGGCATAGCCACCCACCCAAGGTGACGCACTCAGGAAGAGTTAGCCCCCCAACAAGCCTTGTCAGGATCAAATCAGAACCTGAACCCCACGCACTTATAAAAAAGAATGAGATGGACAATATTCTTTCAGTGATGGCTTTTACTGAGTTTCCGTTTGTGGCTATTCTGTACCTTGTTTTATTTGCCATCTCATTTTCTGTTGCCTGTGAGTTTCCAGCTATGTACTGTGTCCTTATTTATGCGGTGGCACTTAGATAGCCGGGCCACTCAAGTTATCTAATGTTACTGGGGTCGTAGAAAAGTACTTTGGGTCACCTTAAGAAGAGAGGGGATGTAGAGTTGTGATGTCAGCTTAACAGTGAATAAAACAGTTAAAGGGGACCTATCTTACCACCAGGTGTGAGTGTGACTGATTAGCCATTACAAGCCGTTTTCAAAATGTGCAGCATTGTGACATCACAGGTGGGCGTGTCCACCTAGATGTGTGACGGATAGATGAGCAACGTTTGCTGCACTGGGTAGGCTGGTAGACTGATCTATCCAGCACACATCTTGGTGGACACGCCCATCTGTGATGTCCCAATGCTGCACATTTTCAAACTTGCTTGTAATGGCTAATCACACTGGTGGTATGATAAGTCCCCTTTAACATAGGCTTTAACACCTGTTTTCGCTAAATAACGGTCTTATATCAGTGACATCAATCAAATATTTTTGGTTACTATGTTGATGGTCATATAAGACATATTACCACGTTTAAAGTTCCCTCAGCTGCTATGGGACTTCTGTTACAAGCCCCCTGTTTAGAGCTGCTATAGGGCAGCTGGTACGAGTCCCTCTGTTTAGGGCTGCAGGTATGAATCCCTCTGTTTAGAGCTGCTGGTACGAGTCCCTCTGTTTAGAGCTGCTTTTAGGGCTGCTGGTACGAGTCCCTCTGTTTAGAGCTGCTGTTATGAGTCCCTCTGTTTAGAGCTGCTGGTGCGAGTCCCTCTGTTTAGAGCTGCTGGTATGAGTCCCTCTGTTTAGAGCTGCTTTAGGGCTGCTGGTACGAGTCCCTCTGTTTAGAGCTGCTGGTGCGAGTCCCTCTGTTTAGAGCTGCTGGTACGAGTCCCTCTGTTTAGAGCTGCTTTAGGGCTGCTGGTACGAGTCCCTCTGTTTAGGGCTGCAGGTACGAGTCCCTCTGTTTAGAGCTGCTTTTAGGGCTGCTGGTACGAGTCCCTCTGTTTAGAGCTGCTTTTAGGGCTGCTGGTACGAGTCCCTCTGTTTAGAGCTGCTGTTATGAGTCCCTCTGTTTAGAGCTGCTGGTACGAGTCCCTCTGTTTAGAGCTGCTTTAGGGCTGCTGGTACGAGTCCCTCTGTTTAGAGCTGCTGGTAGAGTCCCTCTGTTTAGAGCTGCTGGTACGAGTCCCTCTGTTTAGAGCTGCTGGTATGAGTCCCTCTGTTTAGAGCTGCTGGTACGAGTCCCTCTGTTTAGAGCTGCTGGTGCGAGTCCCTCTGTTTAGGGCTGCAGGTACGAGTCCCTCTGTTTAGAGCTGCTATAGGGCTGCTGATACGAGTCCCTCTGTTTAGGGCTGCAGGTACGAGTCCCTCTGTTTAGAGCTGCTATAGGGCTGCTGATCCGAGTCCCTCTGTTTAGAGCTGCTGGTACAAGTCCCTCTGTTTAGGGCTGCAGGTACGAGTCCCTCTGTTGAGAGCTGCTGATACGAGTCCCTCTGTTTAGGGCTGCAGGTACGAGTCCCTTTGTTTAGAGCTGCTATAGGGCTGCTGATACGAGTCCCTCTGTTTAGGGCTGCAGGTACGAGTCCCTTTGTTTAGAGCTGCTATAGGGCTGCTGATCCGAGTCCCTCTGTTTAGAGCTGCTGGTACAAGTCCCTCTGTTTAGGGCTGCAGGTACGAGTCCCTCTGTTGAGAGCTGCTATAGGGCTGCTGGTACGAGTCCCTCTGTTTAGAGTGGCTCTCGGGCTTCTGACATTACATCTGCTACATTTTTGGTATACAACTGGATATATTTTTTACTATGAATAACATTATATTTCCCAAAGATGGAAAGAATAAGCTCTCTCAGGTTGGAATTGGGATACCTCTGGTTGAATTGAATTGCTTAAATACTTAAAGTATTCCAAGTATATTTTTTTATATATATATTTGTGCCCAATAATATCTATGTGCTTAATTCGTGTTGCCATCCTAGATGTGAATGACGAGAGAAAGAATAAGATCATGTTTCTATAATGTTATGCTTATGTAACCGTGCTATTGCTGTATTAGTTGTTCCAGGTTGATTTAGAAAACAAGCTACTATCACCACTCATTAGCCTCTTGTCATTTTACTTTTGGTAAATTATACATTTTTTATCTTTGGGTTTTGGTACAATAGAGTATTGGTTGTTTTCCCGCTTATACATACTGCCAAACACAGGATGGTTTTGTGACCCTTTTCCAGCCTTTTCCACTGTTTTTTGTCAGACTATTCCAGGCTGTTCAGAAAATGTCCCCCCCCTCTTTGTGTTTTTAAATCTTTGTCACACTGTATTTGCTTTGTGCAGACGTTGAACAATGCCAGTTTCAGATAAACTGGCTTGAATATGTGAGGTCAGCCTATTGCTCACAACATGCTCAGCAACATTCATTTCCATCCATCATCTGCCAACACATAAAAAATAGGCATGCAAATTGCATAGCAATTCTTCCCAAATTGTGTGACAGGACTAAAACAGAACAATCTGAAGGTGAGTTGTATTGGCTTGTTCCGGAATGGAAACCTTGTATGGAGTTCATATTCTGCTTTTTTTTTTTTTTTAATTACTTGCTCAAGCCGGGCACCTCATTTTATAATATGCTAATATTCTCTTAAAGATGTTGATTTAACATAATGACAATCATGATTTTTCACCCTTAGGGTCAAGTATCCTGCCTTTTCTTTCTGCCTCAGGGAGAGCCATGGGGGACTGGTCAATACTAGGACGTTTTCTGTCCGAAGTGCAAAACCATTCCACAGTGATAGGGAAGATTTGGCTGACCATGCTGCTCATCTTCCGCATCCTGCTGGTGACCTTGGTGGGAGACGCCGTATACAGTGATGAGCAGTCCAAGTTCACCTGTAACACCCAGCAGCCCGGATGCAACAATGTCTGTTATGACACCTTTGCACCTGTGTCACATCTGCGTTTTTGGGTTTTTCAGATTGTGCTGGTATCCACTCCATCTATCTTCTACATTGTTTTTGTTCTCCATAAAATTGCCAAGGATGAAAAGCTGGATGTCCAGAAAGGAAAGTTCATCATCCAAGCCCCCTCCAAAAATAACTATGTTGAGCTTGCTAGCGGTTGTATGGAGGGCACCAGGGTGGAGCCCATCTACAGTCCCAAGTACATGGAGGAATGGGGCACTAAAGACCAAGAAGGAATGGAGCAAAGTCTCCTGGACGAGGATTATGCTGAACTTGGTGAAGATCCAACCCAGCTATCGAGCCAAGTCCTACTCATTTACATACTTCATGTGTTGTTACGTTCTGTTATGGAGATAACCTTTTTGGTGGGCCAGTATTACCTGTTTGGTTTTGAAGTGCCTCACCTGTATCGCTGCGAGACCTATCCTTGCCCAACACGCACTGACTGCTTTGTGTCCCGTGCCACAGAGAAGACAATTTTTCTGAATTTCATGTTTAGTATCAGCCTGGGCTGCTTTGTTCTCAACATCGCCGAGCTTCACTATCTGGGCTGGGTATACATATTCCGCATCTTGTGCTCAGCTTGTTCTATGTGCTGTACTCATGAGAGGGATGCTAAGGGGCGGTACTCCCACCAGAACCCCCTGCTGCTGCAGCTGAAGCACTCACTCAGGGGGAGGCTGGTCCTACAGACGACTGCCCCCAGGAGCCAGGAGAAGGCTGGAGGTCTGCTCAGTCACACCCCGGCCATCTCCTTTGAGACGGATTCCACCGTGGAATGCACCTCCAAGAGGACTTTAGAGGAGAGGGACAAAGTGAAGCTCAAACTAGCCAACATGGCAAAACTAGGAAGAACTAAGAAGTCCTGGTTATAAATGGCATTTTAGAAATGCAATACAGAAGTAGTATACTTTGAGGTATTTTACATTTTTTGGCACATGGAATATGTATGTATGGAGTTTTTATTTATTGCATGGATTAGGTGGTCAAAAAAAGGTAATATGACTGGATTAAATACTTCAATTAAAGCAGCGTAAAACCACTCAAAGTTTTTCAGGTCAATTTGTGCATTGAAATTTGTGGAGTTAAATAATTTATGTCGCACTTTTCAACATTTTTAAACCAATTTGACAGAAGTTTCTTTGACTTCTGTATCACTTCACTAGAACTGTATCACTATTTTTTTGGGATTTTTAATTGAAGCCCTACCACTAGTGAAAGTCAATACATATTTGTAATTGTTTTTCTATTCAAAATTGTCCATCGTTCCTTTATACCCAATACCCTTAAAAACATTGTTTTTCTTTAGAAGCCTTTATTTTAGCTGTAAAAGCTATATACACATAAATGGCATTGACATAAATAAAACATACTGATGTTTGTTTCATATTGAATAAGGCAGCATTATAATTAGGCTTAGGCAGTCAGGCCAGTACAAATTTGAATGCATATACTGCACTTAAAATATGGTCTTCACCCACCAACATACATCAATATATCAACCTCTGCAAAGTCTCTTAAGAGTGGTATAGGCATCAACCTTTTTAAGCTTGCCATTTAAGTTATTGCCAAGAATGTTTGACATAAGCAAACCAAAATGTGGATCGGAAAATTGTACATTTGTGCACGCCAATTTTATTTATGAAAAAGCAATTATGTATTTATAACAAAGCCTCAGAGGGAAAAACATATATATGGACTGGAACCAACATTCAGAAATGCACAGAAAGGACTCAAACGATTGGAGCTTGACAGAACCCAGTGAAAAGGACTTGGATTGAACTAACTGAAGCATCCGGTCCCCTGCAGGAGAACCAACAACACATTGAGGGGCTTGGAAAGGAGTTATTTGTGTACAGCATGTGTGCAAGGTATAGGACACAAGGCCATACATACTATCACAGTCAGAGTTCGGTCTCTATATGCAGACAACATCCTGTTTTTTTGTAAAATTATATTGTTTCTTGAAATAAAAATTCCCCATTAGGAGAAAATAAGCAAAATTTAAATAATCTCCTTTAATATCAAAGGCTAGAAAATTATTTAGGATGCATACATAACCTGGCAAAATAGTCCTGTACAAAACACGAAGATCCATCTAAACTTGTACATTCAGTTTACAATATTGGTACAAAGCTTAGAAACCGATGGCCTCTGATTTTATAAACAGGAAAACCAACAGGACCTCTTGAATCTGGTATCCAGCGTTATAAAGAGCCCTGGGCTGGAGGCACAATAAGAGCACAGGTGCACATTCCTGCAGAGCACCCACATACACTCTGCTGTGGAGAAGGCCCCACACATCAGTACCCTGGCTTCTAGCACGATAAACCTCAATACAAGCAGGAGCACAGCCTTCTCTCTCAGGCTAGGAGTCACAACAGGATTCTCTTCCCCAATCCAGCACGACGTGGAGCTCAATAACCGCCTCATGACACTTTAACCGGTTCCTGTGTTCCACTGAACTATGCCTCCTGCCATCATCGTTTTCCCTCAAAACACAAAAAAATGCAATAAATACATAGCAGCCCTCAAACAGTAAGAATTATATGGTTGTGGATTTGCGCGAGCTCTTGTTTCTCTGTACTTATGAGTTGATCTTGTTTTCTGTGGACATGCGTGGAGTCAGAGGAATCTATAGTGAGCTCTTGTTTCTCGGTACTTTGACGTATTCTGTGGACGTGCGTTGAGTCAGAGGACTCTGTAGGCAAGGTAGTCGCAGAGCGGCGTGGGGATGACCAGTGCCTCCACCTGCTGGGTGGACATCAGCCGACGCAGCGCCATCCGGCACAGGTGCTGCAGGGGGGGCGTGCTCCGAGGGCATGCCCAGAAGAGCACGCTGCCGTCACGGGTCCTAGCAAAGAACAGCGGGTCAAATCACTGCAGGTAGCTGACAACACAGGACTGATGACGGAGTCACTTTAGAGGAGACGGACGATGTCTCGTCAGGGACGGAGCGATTTTACTCTAGAGTTCATTAGTTAAGCAGAAATAGATCTCCTGAGGCGACCGTTATTACAACACGGCGCAAAATAAAGAAAGCGATCAAACAGATGGGAGAATGCCGAGCCTCACCCTGCAGCCAGCACCGTCCCGTCAGTGGAGAAGGCACAGCTGAGGCCGCTGGCCAGGCCTGCGATGGCCTGGGGAGCCTTTTCTTCAATGCTCCAGAACCGCAGCAATCTGGAGGAGGATTTAGGATCAGGTCAAAATAACATAATGCGTCAATAGGACCATCACGATGCACACAGCCTGTAAAGGCTGAAAAGGCTGAAGTGACAAGCTTCCATGACGCTTTTGTGCAACTAATTCCCCAGAATACATTTGTGTGCTCATCCGTGAATAGGCAGCCGTGAACAGGCAGCCATAGAGTGATAGAGGCGTGCAGGTTTGTTTAGTGCTGGGCTTGAACACTACAATTGGGGACCGTCAGTCATTCACTGAGCCCAGCCTTCTTGCCATCTATGACCAATCCAAGGACTACTGTTGAACAGAATGTGTGCTTCATCTGAGACTTTAAAGCACCACTAATCAAAACAGTTTGAGGCTTATTGTGGCAATTCAGAAAACCTACCGGTCATCAGCTATACTGGCGATGTGTCGTCCATCATGGCAGAAGCTGACAGATCGCACCCAGCGGTCGTTGGCACCACCAGCGAATATTGGCGATGGTGGGGGAAAGAGATGACTAGAGGAGAAAGGAAGAGGATGAGAGAAGAGACACACTAATGGTGTTCAGGTCAAACAAGGCTTTGATACTCTTCAAAGTAAATAGCCACACATCTCACCCCTGTTCCAGCAGAATGGTGCCCTTGTAGGGGTCCCACACAATGACCCGGGTGTCGTAGGAGGCGGTCACCAGCAGAGCTCCGTCGGGGGAGAAGTCACAGGACACCACGTCGTTATGGTGTCCCTCCAGCTTCCGGACCAGCGAGTAGTCATCCATGTTCCAGAGGAAAACCTGCACCGGAAACAGGCGTGTTATAGCCGGGGCAATGGTTCAGTAGGCAGATTTAGGTCCTATCTTTAATACTAGGCACAGTCAATGAAAATAATATTACCATCAACCCAAGGCTCTGCAACAATTCCAAACCAATATCAGTACACAAGCAGCAGGTCAAACAAAGACTTCCCAAGACTGACTATTCTGTACATTTGATCTAACCCAACAATATATTATAAACTATGCTATATTGTACGACTTTGAAATGCATGCCTAACAAAAAAAGTTAACAAATAATAAAGAGACAAACAAGCAGCAGCTTGAGGAGACATAAATAGTTCCTCAACTGGTTCTCCATTGAGTGTTAGTTCACCGTGTTTGTAAACGGTTCCCACCTACAGCAGAAGCCTACCAAGAGAACGATGCTTCAGGAGACTATAACATCCGATGTCCAAGGATGGACTTTGGCCCTCATACCTGCATCTTTCCACCACAGATAAACCATAGGTATTGGTGATCTTAGTTTAACTGCTTCATGTTCCAACTCAGACATGCTTTACAATTTTAGAAGATTTTTCAGATCAAATAAACATATGACAACATAAAATACATTGCATTTAAGCAACTAAAATGTGATTACCGGTATATCACAATACATCTACATCATTAGCGTGATTTGATCACGTTCTCTCCTGCTCATCAACGCCTGAGCACTCCTCTGCGGTACATTAGATTTACTATCTATGACTGGACATGCTAATTAGAGCTGCTATACGCTGTCCTTCAAGACTAATTATTACAAGTCTAATAATGTACTCAGAAATATGCAAATGGTTCTAATATTTAAATAATGCGAAGGCAATTGATAGCCAAGAAAATACCTGATTCCAATTTTCATGGCACTAATTCCAATTCATTACTATACTTATGTTATTGTATATTATCCATGGTAAGATCGTTTCATGTGTTTTGAACCAAGAACATTTTATAAATTGTCTTTGAAGGCACAAAGAAGGCCGTTCATAGCCCTGAAAGAGGAGGAGTATGGTAAGACCTTTAACATTTATTCCTCAAGACTTACTTGTAAATTTTCATTAGACACTAGTGCTTGTTCTTCAGTCACTATTCCAATAGTGTCTACTACCCATTTCATTCGAAACTATTGCTTGTTCTTAAGTTACTAGACACTATTCCAATAGTGGCTACTATCCATTTCAGTTGTACTAGTAACTTTTCATTAGATACTAGAGCTTGTTCTTTAGTTACTTTTCCCAATAGTGGCTTGTATCCATTTCAGTAGTGCTATTAACTTTATTCGATACTATTACAATAGTAACATATAAACCCTGATAATCAAATTAATTGAATGATCAACCCATTAGAGCCGTGTTTGAGTGACTGCTCTAGAACCACAATGACAAATGAGTTCAATAGACTCCGGCCATAACATGACCTTTTGGATATTAGAGAGCCAGTGAACCCATTGAATGAGTTATAATGTATATGAAATGCGCCACACTGCGTATGGCATCTTCTCTAAATTGGGGACTTATTACAGTAACGGTAATAAAATGACAGATTACTATGCTGACGATCATATCAGACATATTACCATGTTTAAGACAAAAAGAAAAGGGTTTATGGTCCACCGGCTCTTTGAATTGACGACAGCTGAACTGATAGCCGTCACAGAGGACCCTCTCTGCACAACCCAAGAGACCCTGTTGAAACCCTAGACAAAGTGCTCCTAAATGCGGATTCATTGGGTCCTCATTAATATTTAGAAGTCAATTTGCCTTTCATGTAGATGTCACAATGTCAATGTTGCTAGTACTTAATGGGCTGGGGATAGCTTTCATCTGAATAGTCACCATTAACTTTAAATAGTTACAAAAAATAGTTATTAGTAAGTCTTGAGGAATAAATGTCGAAACCTATAGCCATTGGGGAGATGGGAATGTTGTGATGTAATTAGTCTTCTCTTTGTAGTGCTGGTGAAACGGGGATTTTGGTGCATATGGGAAACTTGCACGGTAAAACTACCGGGTTTTGAGAACTTGGCAAGTTAAATCTATCTAAAATAAAATCACATCCTATTCTTGTGAAAATTACATCCTCTGAGACATTACTTGACAAGCTTTGAAAGCCTTTTCTGTTATAAAGCAGCAAAATAAAAGTGCTTGCTTACATTAGGACGTGAAATTTAAAGGTGCGCATTATCTTGGACCCAAGGGCCTATTCAGTCTGTCCAGCAGGATTTGAGAGCGTAGTCGGCATTATCTATCAAATTGCGGCATTGGCTTTATGCTGCTGGTAGCTGCTGGAATGTGAGGAGGCCCTTGGGTCAACAATAGAGACCTCATCCTTTTACTACAGAAGATGGAAGGAGTTGGAGGAAAGGTGGGGAGGAGGGTTGGGAGGGAGGTGAAGGAGAGGAGTTCCCATGATTTTGATCAATGCTTTCAACTGAGAATGTAGGAGGAACTGCAGCAGCAGAGGGAGACGGACACGGAGCAGAACCTACGTACGGAGAGACCTCGCAGGTCAGGTGCCGGGGCATAGGGCACAGTGCATCCCTGGTCTGCACCGGCTGTCAAAATGCCAGCGCGGCGCTCCCTTCAAAACCAATCACACACAGTTCTGCCACGACCTGTGACAGGGAAGCAAGACACACACACTTGTAGGGACACACATAGCCCAGCATAGCCTGAGTAACCAACAGCTGTCTCCAGGGTTTGTACCCATGGTCATATGACGTGCTGCACATGTAAATCGACTTCAAAACCTTTTCTTGAAATCCACTTCTACTCAAGTAAACGGGCGCATCTTGAAAAATGAATTTAGAGTGTTTGAGGGCAGCCAGCGCCATTTAAAAAACATTGTTTTCTGTCGCCCTTGTGCGACAATATGATGAAGAGTTCATGATCGTGCAACATAGAACTGTTTCGTAATCCAGAATAACTAAAACATTAGTGTTCCCCTGCCCAGGTGATTCCTGAGGTCACTCCTTTGTGCCGTCACCAACCCACCCGTCACATTCTGCATGCAAACTGTCAAACTATCCCCAGAATTCATCCAATTAACATCCAAAACAGAGGCTGTGAGCAAACTCGTCTTACGACACTAAGCACACTCATACAAGTGTATAAACTGTTTTATTTGAGCGTGTACTTCTTAACCAGTGGGCACAAACAATAAACAAATAGCAGTGTGAAGAAATACAAACAATATCGGAAAAGGGTTTAAAACCAACCTACCGCTTTACCAGCACCAACTGAGCACAGGGTAGATGAGTCAGGAGAGAAGGCACTACAGTAGACCCAGCTCTGGTGCCCCCGCAGAACCTTCACCATGTTACCTAGAGACAGGTGGAGAGTCAGGAGGCACTACAGTTCTCTCTCTCCCTCCCTCTCCCTCTCTCTCTCTCTCCCTCCCTCTCTCTCTCCCTCTCTCTCTCCCTCTCTCTCTCCCTCTCTCTCCTGGTCTAAACATGTAGAGCTAAACGCTGCATCGATGGAATAGGTGGTGATCTACATTATATAAAAACAAAGAATGCTTTGTAATAATGTATGGCACTAGCGCATGGCATTCACAAGGCTCAAAAACAGGTTGAGGCCCTGTAGGCATGTATCTATTGCAACAGACACCTAAAACAATAAACAATAGGGCTTCACTTTTGCTCCATTTTATGCATCATTAGGAAGCAGCTAAAAAAAACGATGTGAAACTGAATTATCTGTGGTGCAGTGCATTTTGAAAGTACGTAGCAGGGGTGTCTATTGATTCATCCCATGTGGATTTAAAGTGCTTAAATGATCGACTGTTTCTAGATCAGAGATCCCTGCTCCATGTGCATGTTGGGAAATTATCCATCCATGACAAACAACGTCTTTGGTCCAACTGTAGCGGCTGCAGTCGATGACACGCTTTAGAGATTGTTTTGCAGTTTATGCTAGGCTGAGGTAGCATAGTGTCTCAGACAAAAACACATTGGACAGCACAGATAACGGATACATCGTCACTTTGCAGGCACACACAATTCCTTCATCTCTAGCATTAAGAACACTTGTCCATACCGTCATCCTTCAGATCCCAGATGCGTAAAGTCTTATCCCGGGATGCAGAGACTAGCATGAGGCTGCCGTCAGGAGCAAAGGTCAGGTCTCGCACTATGTCAGTATGGTCCATCAGATTCAGCAACAGCTTTCCTGGAAAAGCATGATAAAGAAACAGTGAACACACCTTATCGACGTTGTGATATGAAACGGGTCAACAACATTAAACAAGCTTTATCATTAAACCAACTGAAGACGAGCGTGATGTCCTGGGTCGATTTTATATCATAGCTTCCCTGTTAAACCGCCATGTAGGTGAACGTGAAGCAAATATTTCTTTATTTCAATATAATTTTATCTGAAATTAATGTGGTGTCAGAGATTGTGCATCACACACACCCACACAGTTACGACGGTAGTACAATCATTTTTATTCAAGCAATCAAATGTGCATATTGTGTACCTCTTTTTGGAAAAAGATCTCTCATCAGGAGAGCACCTTAAATGCACCCGTTTGAACCCTATTCCCATTCCAGTAGACGTGTGCTGGTGCTCACCCGTGTAGACGTCCCAGATCTTGATGCGTCCATTGTTTAGGCCTGTTGCCAGCAGTAGCTGGTCCTGGCCGAACTTGAACCGGTGCCACTCGATGTTCACGCAGCGGCTCTGCTTCTCTGGCACCGATGACCCGAAGGCCAGCCCCCAGACGATGTCCCCGCAGTCGATGGTGTGGTTGCAGGGCTCGTCTGCTGCCGGGGGGAAGCGACATTCATCCCCGTCCTGGTGGCCTACTGCTGGGTTGGTACCTTCACTAGAGTGGGACTTGGAGCTAGAAATGGACAGTCACATAAAACAGAATCATAAATAATGATGCTTTGTGAATGATCCATGTGGCTGTGCGGTTCACTTATTCATTTTACAATTAAAAGCTAATTTACAAGACAGGATTAGAACATGGAACTACTTACAATTTTGTGAGACATTTGGACCAGGGAACAAGCCTCACAATGCGATGCCCTTGAGACCAGGCAAAGTAGGAGCCATCCGGTGCAAAGGCTACAGTCCAGGTTTCCCGTCCAGACTTCTGGTCAAAGGGAGCTACAGGCACTGACAGCTCACCGATGAACTTGGCCTTACCTGGGAAACAATTACATGGGGCATGATCAGAGTGAGGCTGCATCAACTTGCCCATGGAGAGGGGGCTCAACTATTGGCCTTAATGTATAGCGTTCAATAGATCCCAACAACTACATGCCCTCCTTCAATGTTGAATCAAATTCCCCAACCCTGTCACCCCTCAGGAAAACCCAGGTATCTGTGACACTTTCAAGTGAAATCTACGTCATGTTTTTCCCACGTGGAATCCATGTTTAAACCATATATCTCGTCCTAATGAAGGCATGCATGCATCAACCCTGCTGTTGCAACTCTTCAAATTAAATTTTTCCTTAAATTAATTTCCATTTTCTTTTCATGACCAGATACCGGTATGGACATGGGGGAAATAATGCACCATTGTGACCTCCTAGACCGTAGTACAGCGTGACACGGGAAAACAAGTCATAAACGGTCTGCAGTGGATTCCTTCATAATACGTTGAGGAGAAATATCGGCAGCCCATTGGGCCCGGCTGTGGAAATACTCTGCCTTTGAATTGGAGAAAGAGTGCTATGTGGAGATGAATGAACGGAATGATATTTATATTTCAAAATCAGGTAAAAAAAAAAAGAAAGAAAAAAAAGCAGAATCAATTTTTGGCGCTCGGTGTTCATTCTGTGGCACTGCGCAACACATTGGTCTATGTATGGAAAACACTGAACTTTTCACAGGAGCCATTTTGACATGCAACATCAGGGCTCCAAGATTCAGTGAGCCAGCATGCCTCACAACCACCTAAATGGAACGGGGCATGTTGTTAATTGACCTTGCAACGCTTTGTCAAAGTAGCTACTGTTTAAAGGGCATATGGTCGACATGACGGGTGACAGCTGTTCCCCAGAGTCGAGGCTCAGCCTGAAAATAAGGAGTAAAGTTTGTCAATTGGTTCTAAACATTGCGGCCTCATGGTGTGGGACGGCATCGTCTTCTTTCCTAAAGGACTGTCCAGTCTACCCTATCCTAAACGAGATGAGAAAGGAAGCATTGAAGCACTTTTCCTTAGCAGTTAGATCATTCAAAGATATCTTATCGTTGCTGCATAAGATCCGGTGTTCTGACAAACGATGCTACCTATCAAATCGTGCTACCTAGTGTTTCAATTTGACAATATTGATCTGTGGTGTTAAGTAGTGGTGGAAAATACACATACAGTACCCCTGAAATCTCCAATAAAGACGTTAATATACAGTATCAAAATATTCTCCCCGTATTCTTAAAGTTCACATTGTCGTTTGATAGAAGCAATTTACCTAGAAATAGGATATAAATGCTACCTAATGTGATTGGTAGCATATATGGTACAGTATGTGTATCTTACACAACTATTACACCACGGATCAATATTGTCGGCATGCGCAGAACCAATAGCCAGATGTGATAAGAAGCATAGATTGGCAGAACAGTGGGACACTGGACTACTGCTCACATGCAGAGGCCGGGATCTGCGTGTCCGAGGGGCCTCAGACATGTCAACAACACTCACATCCCCCTCCTCTGGGCTCACACTAAAGTCGACAGAACCAACTAGCCCAGTGGGGCTGGGGATCACGATGTGTGGAGCCCTTTGGACAAATTGAAGAAAAAAAAAAATAAAATAAAGAGAGAAATCACTCATTGAAATTAGTATTTCAGGACATTGGTGATGTAGTTATTCTCCCAACTGTCAACAACAGCCCTGATACCAGTCGGGACACAATGGCTTCCCACCGGACCCCAACGGAGGCCAAACTGGTGTTCCTAGTCTACTGGGCGACTCCCCAAATCCCACGGAGGAAGTAAATTGTGAGAATAGGGCAAATAATAATGCACACCCACACAAGCATTAGGGGAAGTAAATAGTGCAAATAATGTACACGTACACACAAGCACTAGAGAAAGTAAATTGTGAGAATAGTGCAAATACTGCACACATAGACGCAAGCACTAGAGGAAGTAAATACAGTAGTGGGAAAAGTGCGAATAATGTACACATACACACAAGCATAAGAGGAAGTAACCAGAGGCCTGAGAACTGTACCGTACCTATGTCCTGTTCGTTTAGAGAGCCCGGGAAGCTTGCCATCTAAATAAATACCTTCTTTATCTCGGACTGCAGACACTAGAATAATATAATATAATATATTCAGCTAAGAGTGTTTACTCGACCACTGAAGTCGGGATCGTTCTTCAGAACATTTAATGGCCGCCTTCTTCTCACTATCGCTGGTGTTCGTTTACCCGGATAGGGGTGGTTCACGGGCGGATGTGACCAGTGTTGCCAGATTGGGCCAACTTTTCCGTCCATATACTATCGGCTGTTAAATGGTGACGTAACACCCTTTCAAAATAAAACTTCCGGGTCCAACCGCTCCGTCGAATATCAAAACAAACAACAATGGCTGAACCGGTGAACCTTTTTACAATAAGTTCTTTCTTCAGTGAGACACCATTGGCCTGTACTACGAACCTCGATTAGTGGGTTAGCGAGGTAGGTTGCGTTCAAAGCCTGGGTTATTGGCAGGGGTGGGAAGTAGCGAGTTACATTTACTTGCGTTCCTGGAATTGAGAAGTTTTTTGTGGACTTTAAGTGGTTTTTAAAATCTATACTTTTACTTTTACTTTGAGTATGTTTATTTTGAAGTATTGTAATTCGCTACATCACCCGCGTTACTGAGTAAAAATAAAAAAGGAAATTAAAAAGAAAAATCGAGGAGAGCTGTTATTTTTACGGGACAACACCGGAAACTACTGCAGTGGAAGTCAAAAGACGAGCAAGAACTTGCGCCAAAATCAAATGACAACGACGACGATCATGGAATCAGACGACCATAGAGACGATATGGAAAATAGTACAGCTGATGGTGAAACCGAAGTGAACCCCTGGCCTTACATAAGGACCACTTCGGTTACAAGAGCAAAAAAAGGAAAGAGCATCATTATGCAATGAAAGATGTGTTTGCCGAAAGAAGTGGAAATAGCACCATATAAAAACTCCACGTCCAACCCTGCGCAAGCATGAGGTTGGTGAAATAATACTTGCACTGATGCATTGTTGTTAAAAAAAGGTTTAGTTTAGTAAGAGACGTTGCTCAAATTAGTCAAAAAGACATTGCATCATGCATGGTATTGCTAACGTTGGTTGCCAGTGCACTAGCAAGCTAGGTAAGGGTTAATATAATGCGACATGACGGTTCCAGTTATCAGGAATCCACGTCGTCTCCACGGCGTCCATTAAACACAGTTATTATAAGCTTTTTTAAATTAAACAGGGGTCTTACTCGCCTTTTAAGGAGATAACCATTGACGTTTTACCAGAGGACATTTAGTTTAGCCACTTGATTTTACTACTACTGTATCGTTATTACAGCTCTTGTGTTGCGAGCGCCATCCTGTGGTGGCTGTTTTATTTCAGGATATTTTAGGCTTTATAAATCACATATCAACACTGTTGGAGAATGATGTCCCATTCAAACGGCAACCTGTTTGGATGTAAATAGGGATATGAATTCATACAGTTACATCAAAATAACAACTGAATGTTAAAGTCACTTGAAATGGGGTTGTATGAGGTATGCTTTCTATGCAGAGTCAATGTGTTACCATATTGGACGGCGCTCAGTACTGTCAATTTATATAATATAAAAGACAAAATGTGATTTGAATTTAAGCTATGAATGTTAATATTTTAAATGCTCTGTCTTTAATGAACACAACATTGATTGACATACTGATTAAAACATTTGCTTACAGAGGAAACATCCATCAAAGCTGAAGGCGGATGATAATGTAGTGCATTAAGCTATACCTGTTTACAAAGGTTAAGGACTGTTAAGCCCTGAATTTTCATTGCAATTTGAAAAGTTTTTGCTACAGAGAAATAAAACTCTTCAGACACAAATAATTGTCTTCTTGTTTAGTACGTCCATGTTGTTGAAACGAGAGCTAGCTAGTCTGCTTTATCTCTTGAAAATATCATTAAGACCAAGGTTTCTGTATCGATGCTGTTGTCTTCTGATGTGATGTGAAATCTTTGCTCCAAATTGTTTTTTTAAAACTTATCTAAAGTATAATGACACAGTATGTATCCATTCATGTGTGGTGACATGATTTGTTTAATTTGTACACTTTAATTTGTAAAGGTGTTGCATTAATTAAACAAAACTAGTTTGAGATTGAGACCACCTTGTCTATAATGCCCTACACAGAAGGGACCCCCGCCCCCTCCCGCTGTTTAAAAGTAACTAGTAACTTAAATACTTTAAGTTCATTTTAAATCAGCTACTTTTTACTTTTACTTAAGTAGATTTTTTAGACCAGTACTTTTACTTTTACTTGAGTAAAACTTCATCCAAATAATCATACTTTTACTTGAGTAGAATACTTTTGTACTCTTTCCACCTCTGGTTATTGGGGACACGAAAGTCAATCTCTTTTAGTGTCGCTGTATCACCTTAATGCTCTTACACACTCGACTACATTCCTACTTTATTCCGGTCCCCAATTTATGCATTGCAGGGTATTGCTGCGCGTGCAATACAATGTAAAGTTGTGTTGTTTGTTTTCAGCTGGTTTGCTAAAGAAGCTAATGTAGCTAACAATAACCATGACTAGCCAATGAGCCAATGGGAACGCGCTGCAAGTCAGGAAATTAGGTCACAAGACCAACCCAAGTGGATGGTGTACGAGACATCTGGAACACAGTGAGTTGCCCAGTTGGTGACATATTGTTAACTAGTGACGCGCATGAACATGGCGGACCACAAGGCAAAAGTTTTAACCGGTGACAAAATTTTACTCAATATAAAATAATCAACCATGATCATATCACATATTTTTGCAAACATCTGTCAAGGTGTTGCTTGTATGCACGAATGACCAAAAATAATTTCTAGCGGTCTCCATGATCACCAACAAACACAGAACCTCTGTTCCACGCCCAACAGATGGTGGCGGTAATCCTGTTGGAGTGATATTGTATACCGCTGACGAAGAAGAACTTCAGATTCCGAACGCAGTGCACATGAATGGTCGCTGTCGGGAACACACATAAGCCTGAGCGTAATCACTGACGAGGCATCTCGTTATAACCAGGACACATGAATGGCACATAAATGTGGATGCAATTCAATGCAGCTGTTCAAATTCAGTGCACTTGTAACAGATACAGATAGAATACTAGGGATGGGCAAAACGATTATTTTCCAGGAATCAGTTCTTTCAGTTCCGTTCACTATCATGATTCGTTCGTTTGATTCGTACGTTTGATTCGTTCGTTAAAGGTCGGTATGGGATTTGCAAAACGCCAGCAGATTTTGAAAATACACAACTCAAATGGTCCTGCCCCCTCTCCTTCAACGCTGACTCTGACTCCACCCATTCCAAGTACATGGACGCCAATCATGCATGAGCGCGAACACAGATGCGGGAGAGCGAGCCATTAGCTAGTTAGCTAGCTCCAGTAGCTTCCGCAGGATAACAACAAACAGAAGCTTGCTCTGGGTCACAAGCTTTTAGTACGTGCACGAAGGGGTCATGCGCGGGGGGAGGGGGAGTGCAGTACGACCGTTTGATTGACGTACTTACTGTCCAATGCCATTCGGTGGTTCTGGAAATCATTGGCTGGAGTTTTCCGAGCCCTGCCCGTTCCACAGATGATTGACTTGTTTAATTTTCACGTCAGTACTTCTAACTCAGTGGCTGTAAGTGGGTTATGATAAGGATTTCAAGTAATTTTGCAAAAATGGCCAAAAAAGAGAATTCCATACCCAACCTTTAAGTCAGATGGTCTGTTACGTCATTTGACAGGGAATCGGAAATTACATGCATGTTGCATGTAGGCTGTATGCAACATGCATGTAGCCTACTACTTTCTAATGCTCTGGCGAAATTACCCAGTTTAAATGTAAATATTAAGCATATATATGTGGCAGGTAGGACGGTTATGGTGTGATGTGCCGCTTCGTCCCGCCCACTGGCACTGATTATCTAGATCAGGTGGCACAGGTGGCGCTTCCCTTTAAAAAGAGTTGTGAGCCATGGACGGGAGAACAATATTGTGCTGTAGATTGAAGCGAAAGCCCCTTGATGTCTCAGCTGTGCAAACAGGAGAAGATAAGTCCTGTTGATAGCCTTGGTTTGTTTGTAGCCTCGGCTTGGTGTCTGTGCGTATGTATGGTGACCAGCAAACGGTACACGCAAGCTACCGAAGCTTTGCTTGTGTAGCAGGCTTGAAACCCTATAGTGAAGCTTAGTGCTTTTGAATGCAGCCCTAGATCGGTCCACTCCCCTAATTTAGGCCTTATTTAAGGCAGCTGTGGCCATTCTGCCTGGCCACACTGCACGTGTTATAGCTGCTTCAGACTACACGATTCTCAGACATTCCTCCACGATTTAACATGTCACACTATACGATCACAGATCCAGGAAATCGGGCCTTGTATCGTCGGAAGACTGGCCACACTACAAGATTTGAGGGTGCGATGCTCTTTACATTGTATCATTCACGTTTACAAGATATTTAGAAAATCTAAGATTTAGATCTGATATACAGTGGGGCAAAAAAGTATTTAGTCAGCCACCAATTGTGCAAGTTCTCCCACTTAAAAAGACGAGAGAGGCCCGTTATTTTCATCATAGGTAAACCTCAGCTATGAGAGACAAAATGAAAAAAAAAATCCAGAAAATCACATTGTCTGATTTTTTTAAGAATTTATTTGCAAATTATGGTGGAAAATAAGTATTTGGTCACCTACAAACCAGCAAGATTTCTGGCTGTCACAGACCTGTAACTTCTTCTTTAATGGCCGGTTCAGACTACACGATTCTCAGACATTCCTCCACGATTTAACATGTCACACTATACGATCACAGAGCCAGGAAATCGGGCGTTGTCTCGTCGGAAGACTGGCCACACTACAAGATTCGAGGGTGCGATGCTCTTTACTTTGTGTCATTCACGTTTACAAGATATTTAGAAAATCAAAGGTTTAGAACTGACATAAATGTTTTTTACATTTTTGTCATAAAGGTTCCAGTAGTTTTTATATCTGCTCAATGCAGCAACTCCTCACAGTAGTTGCGTTGCGAGTGACATGAGCGATACAAATATACTGCCGCATTTCAACCAAAGTTGTCTCCATTATGTTGTTCCATTTTCTCTCGTTTTCTTCATCAGCATTCTTCTTCTTGCTATTGATCGCATTCATTTTTTGTAGTAGTTACTGTGTACTCAGCGTAGTGCAGTGAAGTCAGTTGGTAAACACTGAGCTCCAGCTGTTCGTAGGGTTCCCTCACGTAACTGGGGGCGGGGTTCCCTCATGATGGCTACGTCATGCGATTCCCCAAATAATTCTGACATGCCAAACTTTTCGTCGTGGGGCTTTCGAACGTTGCAGACGAAAACATCGCAGATCGCAAGAATGTCACATTACAAGACCTCGTCTCGTCGCCGACCTGCCAAAAATCGTGTACGATTCGCAAATTTGTCTGCGACGAAAGAATCGGGGCAAAATCGGGCTGAAATCGTGTAGTCTGAACTAGAGGTCTTCACGGGTCCAATTTGACGGACCCGAACCCAAATGGACCCGTGAAAATTGGACCCGGAGCCGACTGGCCCCGAGCTATTATTGTAAATATGAGTTCCGAGCCGAAATGGACCCGAGAAAATTGGAACCGGACCCGACTGGCCCCGAGCCATTATTGTAAATACGAGTTCCGAAACCGAACCAAACCCTTAAAAACCCGTGGACCCGAAATGCCCGAGTTGCTTTATGATTTAATACAAGTTGTCTAGCGTTAAATAAGACTTGTTTTTATAAGCTATTACTTTCTGTTTCTTACCTAAACGTTGCGGCTGCGGCCGCTGCCAGCCCCCACCCCTGGCCATAACGTGATGTAAACATAAATAAATCCACGTCGTCATTTTCTTGTTTAGATGGTCATGTACTGTAATCCTTCTTCTTAGCCGTTGCTAACGCTAATCATTATCCAGTAGAACATTTCCTCTTGTTTAATTTAACATTATAATTTTGGAGTTTCCATTGTGCTTTGCAGAGCGTAACGTTACCGCGGTAACAACCGCGGTAACAACGCGCTACGGCAACTCGATTGTTTAACCATCGCCGGGTCCTCTCGGGTACTGTAGGACCCGGCCTTTCACAATAAGAGACCCGAGACCCGAGACAAACTCCACCGGTTCCGACCCGGCCCCGGAGTCACTTCTTGTGAGTGGACCCAAACCCGAGCCGGGTCGGGTCGGAACCTCGGGTTTTCGGGTTCTCGGTTTTTTCCGAAGACCTCTAGTCTGAACCGGCCATAAGAGGCTCCTCTGTCCTCCACTCGTTACCTGTATTAATGGCACCTGTTTGAACTCCTTATCAGTACAAAAACACATCTTGGCTAGTCTCTAGCTCTTAAAGGAGAATCAAATTGCTTATAACTTAACCTTTTTATCTGAGTTATAGACAGAACTGTTGTAAATGTAGTATTATGTAGTATTATATGTTTGAGGTTACCTGTCCACAACCTCAAACATTCACACTCCAAACTCCACTATGGCCAAGGCCAAAGAGCTGTCAAAGGACAGAAACACAATTGTAGACCTGCACCAGGCTGGGAAGTCTGAATCTGCAATAGCTTGGTGTGAAGAAATCAACTGTGGGAGCAATTATTAGGAAATGGAAGACATACAAGACCACTGATAATCTCCCTCGATCTGGGGCTCCACGCAAGATCTCACCCTGTGTGAAAATGATCACAACAAGAATGGTGAACAAAAATCCCAGAACCACACGGGGGGACCTAGTGAATGACCGCCAGAGAGCTGGGACCAAAGTAACAAAGGCTACCATCACCAACACACTACGCCGCCAGAGACTCAAATCCTGCAGTGACAGACGTGTCCCCCTGCTAAAGCCAGTGCATGTTTGAAGTTTGCTAGAGAGCATTTGGATGATCCAGAACAGGATTGGGAGAATGTCATATGGTCAGATGAAACCAAAATAGAACTTTTTGGTAAAAACTCAACTCGTCGTGTTTGGAGGAGAAAGAATGCTGAGTTGCATCCAAAGAACACCATACCATACAGTGAACCATGGGGGTGGAAACATCATGTTTTAGGGCTGTTTTTCTACCAAGGGACCAGGATGTCTGATCTGTGTGACAGAAAGAATGAATGGGGCCATGTATCGTGAGATTTTGAGTGAAAACCTCCTTCCATCAGCAAGGGCACTGAAGATGAAACGTGGCTGGGTCTTTCAGCATGACATTGACCCCAAACACGCCGCCCGGGCAACGAAGTAGTGGCTTCGTAAGAAGCATTTCAAGGTACTGGAGTGGCCTAGCCAGTCTCCAGATCTCAACCTCATAGAAAATCTTTGGAAGGAGTTGAAAGTCTGTGTTGCCCAGCGAAGGCCCAAAAACATCACTGCTCTAGAGGAGATCTGCATGGAGGAATGGGCCAAAATACCAGCAGCGTGTGAAAACCTTGTAAAGACTTACAGAAAACGTTGCCAACAAAGGGCATGTAACAAAGTATTGAGATGACCTTTTGTTATTGACCAAATACTTAATTTCTACCATAATTTGCAAATAAATTCTTTAAAAATCAGACAATGTGATTTTTTCTAGATTATTTTTTTTTCATTTTGTCTCTCGAGTCATAGCTGAGGTATACCTATGATGAAAATCACAGGCCTCATCTTTTTAAGTGGGAGAACTCGCACAATTGGTGGCTGACTAAATATTTTTTTGCCCCACTGTAAATGTTTTTTACATTTTTGTCACAGTAGTTGCGTTGCGAGTGACATGAGCGAAACAAAGTACCCGCAGCAACAATGTAGCCTAGCAACAGAGCATCAACAATGGATCCCAAGTACCTAGCACTAGGCATTATGCTGGGGGTTTAGGTTTAAATAAAAAATTCAACGGAACTCTGACGTCCCCCAGCTGGTGGGGGGCTAATGCCATAATCGTTTGCGTTTCAGGCGTACACACGAATCCTAACACGAAACCGCATAGGTCCAGATAGATTTGAAACAACCTCTGAGGGTGGTTTCAGAAATGTGCGGTTTCGGGCAACGGATTCGCCGGCTCCCCCTGGACGGTTTGCCGAAATGCACAAGACTTATGCGGTTTCACCAAAAAAACGGCTTCGTGTGGATGGGGCCTTAGAAGGCAAACACACGTTCACTAAGGCGGGGAGACAGCGCCGGGCGACTTATGCCACTATTTGGCAATGGATCGTGGATGCCTGGGTTGATATCAGTCTCAACTGTGGTCTGAGCTTTCATGAAGGCAGGAATAATCACTGAACTGCTAGGCAACAGCAGCGACACTGACTCAGATAATGACGAGAGGGAGCCGGGCATGTTGGATGCAGTACTCGCCCAACTGTTCAATTCGGACACTGTTCAAGAATTCGAGGGATTCGTGGACGGGGAATGAACTAAAAAAAGTGAGCTTTACGTGTTATACGTAACTGAACAATGTTGAGTTATGCCCTAACGTTTGAATTAGCGATGCATTTTAAAACTAATGCACGCACGCACAATTACCGATATAGAGCTGCATACAGATGTGTATTTTTTCTTTGTGTCATGTGTCGCGCCTCCCCTTTGGCGCCCCCCAGGGGAGGCGAGCCTCACCTTTTGAAAACCGCTGGACTAGACGACACCGAACTCGCCGCAATAGCAATCGCCACTCGCAAATCCAAAGAAACGAATCAACTCTGTGCTTCAGGTACAGCGTCTAGCACTGTGCACCAACAGTACCCGTTACAATCTCCTCACCACCCGCTAAGACCTTCTCACCAGCCATACTTTGGAAAAATACAGTCTTCCAATCGAGCAATGCCCGAAAATAATAGGCGACACCGTAATGTTGAAACCTTGGTCACCGAGTGAAGCACAATCAATGGCAAAAGATGCTCCAGATCCCCTGCGCGCCATCACCTTTTTTCACATTGGTTGAATCAAATGTGTACAATTTACAATTCATTACCAGGAGACGTGTTAAAGCTAGGGTGGGCGATTTGGGAGAATACAGCCATAGAGATTCTCGTTCTCTCTGGTCCCTCCCTGCCATGCTCTACCTGCTGTAGCTCCTCCCTCCGAACGTCAGTTATGCGCGTTCATGTGAATTCAGTTACACTGATAGGAAGACGAAACACCATGTCCGATTCCGAGGTAATTAAACATTAGTGCTGATAACTACATAAGTACATATTGTGGCAACCCGGCACGGTGAGCGAGCCACCTCCTCCCAAACAGGACACCGATTCCAAAAGAACGGCCAAAAAGGCATGTTTATTTTAAAGCAAACATAAAGTCTCTCAAAAAGCAAAGAACAAAAACCTGGGAGGAATCCACGGTCCCCTCCTTCGTGGGTGGAATCCCGTCACCCACGAGGACCGGTCTCTCCGTCCACGATCCACATGGCTGGGAGAGCCCCGAATGAGTGGAGAAGCAGGCTATTTAAGCCCCGCTTCTCCACTTGTTCCACAGGTGTTCTCCATGTCCTTAATTGGCATGGGCCGGGTTGCCACACTCCTCCACCCTTCGCTGAAGCCTCGGGTGGCCTTTCGGAGGAGCGGCGGTCCGGCGCACAGCATGGCCGCTTCCGCTGCCGGTGGGCCTTGTCTCTCGCGGCCTCGACTCCCGTCACACCTCGTCTACCGTTGCGCCTCGTCTCCCGCTGCGCCTCGTCTCCCGCTGCGCCTCGTCTCCCGCTGCGCCTCGTCTCCCGCTGCGCCTCGTCTCCCGCTGCGCCTCGTCTCCCGCTGCGCCTCGTCTCCCGCTGCGCCTCGTCTCCCGCTGCGCCTCGTCTCCCGCAGCCTATTCTCGGCGGCGTCGTCTCTGGCGGCGGCGTCGTCTCTGGCGGCGGCGTCGTCTCTGGCGGCGGCGTCGTCTCTGGCGGCGGCGTCGTCTCTGGCGGCGGCGTCGTCTCTGGCGGCGGCGTCGTCTCTGGCGGCGGCGTCGTCTCTGGCGGCGGCGTCTCTGGCGGCGGCGTCTCTGGCGGCGTCGTCTCCGGCGGCGTCGTATCCGGCGTGTCCCCGGCTGCGTCGTCTCGGTTTGGGGGTTGCTTGAGGTGGGTGTTGCCTCCAAAAATGGCCAGTAGCTCGGTCGAGTTGCCCGCATCCTCCACCACTGTGGCAACCCGGCCACGGTGAGTGGAGCCCACCTCCTCCCAAACAGGACACCGATTCCAAAAAGAACGGCCAAAAAGGCATGTTTTATTTTAAAGCAAAACATAAAGTCTCTCAAAAAGCAAAGAACAAAAACCTGGGAGGAATCCACGGTCCCCTCCTTCGTGGGTGGAATCCCGTCACCCACGAGGACCGGTCTCTCCGTCCACGATCCACATGGCTGGGAGAGCCCCGAATGAGTGGAGAAGCAGGCTATTTAAGCCCCGCTTCTCCACTTGTTCCACAGGTGTTCTCCATGTCCTTAATTGGCATGGGCCGGGTTGCCACAATATATAGCATCAACATCTTACTCACAGACATACCATGTATGTTATCTTAAAATCATTGTAATTGCGCTGGTAGGCCTACGAAAGGTAGCTGTATCAGCCAAGCAAGATAGCAAACTAATTGCAACTGTAATTCCTTAGCATAAGCTGCCAGAGCTAGTAACCTGGTCATGTTTTGAAGTGATGAATTGTACTACAATAACGCTATTTTTCTGCGTTATAAGAGTGTACAAGAAGAGAGCCCAGCTGGCTCTGGGGACGATTATGTCCCAGGCCCTAGCAGGACGTGTAGGGTCAGCGGACGTCCTCCCGGTGCTCTATATATAATAGTATATAATATATAATATCACGGCCAAAAGCTCTGTGCAACTCCGGATGGCCGTAGCGTGGGGAGCTCTCATAGGGATTGGGCTTCTCTGGGTTTGTTTACCGGCGTTGCTATGGTTTCCGGTCTTGTGTGTTGCAACGGTTTATTAGGTAGGCCTAGGGCTGCCACAAACGATTATTTTGATAGTCGACTAGTCACCGACTTTTTTTCGATTAGTCGACTAATCGGATAATGCGTAAATTTAATGTATAACATACATCTTATCGCACCAGCATGCAGCTGCTCTTATATAACAATCATTAGCTTTCAGCTTTAAATGTTTAAGGTATATGCTAACTAAAAATGAAGACAATTAAAATGATAGTTCATTAAACCTTTAATGAAATATGCTTGTAACAAACAATTATTTAACTGTGTAGACAGTGCAAACAGCTGAGAACAAGGATAAGGCATTGGCCTTAACAACACAAAAATAAATAGGCCTACTTAAGGCTTTTCTGTCCCCATTTTTCTTTGGCATCAAACATAGCTGCAATAAGGTAGGCACCTGAATCTATGGAATTATTAAAGATTTGGTCTCACACTGAAATAACAAAAGTGCATTTTGTGCTCAGTGCTCACAACTCATTCACCTTTACTACACTCTGACTCTATATAATCCCAAACTACACAATGCTCTTGTTCATAGCCAGGAAAGTTAGCATTTCTACATGTTTTGGAGAAAGGCTTGCTCTCTTTTGAGAGCAGATGTTTCCTGCTGCAGAGAAAATCCGCTCCGACGGGGTGGAGGTTGCAGGGATGCACAGAAAAGATTTAGCTAGCTTTGACAGCGTGGGCCCTCATTTTCCCTCCACCATTTCAGAGGATCATCCTTTTTAGGGAGTGTGGCCTCTCCAAAGTACATCCGAGTGTTTCCCCCTTGGAGTGACCTCGGGATCGGAGAGAGTGGCAGTGAGTGGCCAGCGTTGTTCGAGGAGTCTCTCTATCATATGGAATGTACTTTTCCACCTTGTACTGACATCCTGGACCAGTGCATTTTTCTTAACATTCATTTGCTCCTGTTTCATCTTTAACTTTGTACTAGCCAGCTCGCTTCTCTTAAAGTGCTCGACTAGCTGCCTAGCAGCACCTAGTGCTCTGCTGATGGTGTTTTCTTTGAGTGCAGTGTTGACTATGAGCTGGAGTGTGTGTCCAGCACAGCGGATAGAGGCCCATCCATGTTTTTCTTCAAGCAGTCGCATTGCTGCCACCATGTTGGAACCACTGTCATGAACTACTGCTTTTATTTTTGTGGGCAAAATGTCAAACTTTGCTAAAACCTCTTCCATCCATGTCATTATATTTGCACCAGTATGCCTCTCCTCAAGAGGCATGGTGGAAAGATTGAAGGTCTTCATCTTCCAATCTTCAGTCAGGAAATGGCAAGACACACCAAGGTAAGCCTCTGTTGCACGACTGGTCCACACATCAGCAGTCAGAGTGAGGGAACTTTTGATGCCTCTGAGGGTCTCCTTTACCTTAAAGACATGAGATGATTTGGAAGAATAGTAAGCATTAGGAAGAAAATTATATACAGTATCTTTTTTCATTATTAACAATATTTGTCAGTTTATGCATCAAGCTTTAAATTTATTTATTAATTCAATAATTCAGCTATCAAATACGGGTAAGTAGGTTAAATAATAAACGTGTGTGTGAGTGAGAGATCTATGAACTTTTAGGCTAATTATTAAATCATTTATTTATTTTACTGTGTTATTGTTACTTTGGCAATATTGTTTTATTACATTCATACCAATAAATCACATTGAAATTGAGAGAGAAAGAGAGACTGACCTTCTCAAAGGTTGCATGGTATTTCTTCTCCATCAGTGTGGTGAAGTGGGATCTGCCTGGTAGGTAGTTGTCATGATAATCTGGGTTGAACTGTTTAATCATCTCTTTAAACCCGTCATCGTCTACCATGGACAGTGGTCTCATGTCCGTGACCAACATGTTCAGTATGGACTCAGTCAGGACATTTGCTTGCTGAGGAGTACATGTAGCTGGCTTTGTGACATAGGCGTCCATTGAAGAGGAACGTACTCTCTTAGCACTGAAACATAACGTTAGAAAACATTAGCGTTAACACGTTTCCTATTCAAAACACATCACGGTTATAATGTTACAAAAAACACATGAAATATGTCTGCTGCTATGAATCAAATCGTCATCGCTAATGTCAACGTTTACAGCTAGAATCAATATAAATTAGCGCTCTGTTTACGCTAATGTTAGCAGCTAATTAGCCAGTTAGCTTACCTAGACGACGGTCCCTCTTCATCGTCGTTGTCAGCCACGACGTGCTTCCTTTTCAGGTGCTTGTGCATCGCACTTGTGCTGCCGTGAAAGGCAAGTTCTGCCTTGCAGATATTGCATTGCACACTTTTTTTTTTTTTTTTTTTTTAAATACTCCGCTGCCGCCGGGTAGCCATGATAGCCTACCAGTGCCGTGTTCCAATACCCGTACTTCCATGAGTATACTTAAAGGAAGTACACTTTCTGCACTATCCGTACTCACTTGAGTACACTATTTTTTCAGATGTGAGTGCTGTTCCAAATCGAGTACTCTGTGGTGCACTTACCGGAAATGACGATTGCGACAGCCGCAGCTGCAGGCGCTGTCACTTCGGTATCCATTATTTTTTCGAGTTGAGCGCTCAGCCTGGCTCCGCCTCTTCCGCTACGTAGCTAAGATGGCTGCCGTTGAGTACGGAGAGTGTCCTTCGATCCACACTTCACGATTAGCCCGTTTTGAGTACGACATCCGGGTCCTTGAAGTGTACTTCTTTTCGCCGGATCTGAATTGGAACGTACTGTGTACTCAAATTTTGGCTAGTAAGTACGGACAGTACGGGTATTGGAACACGGCACAGAGCCCATCTGATAACTTCCGGTGACATCACGGCTGACGCAGATTACCACTACTGCGCATGTGTGTCAAGGACAGAAAGGCAGATGCAGCAGTGGAGGGTACCGCAGCAGTTTAGAGAGAAAAAACAAAGTTTAAAAAAAAAGACGCGTCGACTATTGAATTAGTTGTCGACGATTTTAATAGTCGACGTAGTCGTGACTAGTCGACTAATCGTGGCAGCCTTAGGTAGGCCCATCTAATAAATCTGTCTAATCAATACTTCATTCACTGCCTCTTCTGTGGTCATTACAATATTATGAATAGACTGCGTCGGGTCCTCCGACGTCTCTCCCTCTTCCACAAAAGTTAAAGACAAGGCAATGGTGGTTGGTTATCGTGTTGTGGCGCGACAAATTCGACAAAACTTGCACAGCGACAGATTATGATTTGTGGCACGACAAAACTTCGGCGACAGCGCGAAATCCTACAGAACTGTATTGAAACGGTTACATTACAGAACCGTAATGTAACGGTTATCGTGGCTTTGCCTAGTAAAAAAAACCATACCAGCCGACACTTTACATATTTATCACAATATACCATGGAGAGATAACACTTTCTTACCTGTCTATAAGAACTGTAGCCATCTCAGCGTCCGATTTTAAGTTTCTCAGGTCACGTAACTCTCCATCGCTCATAAGCCACGCCAATGTTTACTCTGGTTTTATTTTGAGCTCTCTCCGCCTCCCTTTTAGTTGCTGTCCTTTCAACAAGTGTCTTTCCTCTTTTTTTCGCTGTCTTACCGTGCGTTCACACCAAACGCGACGGGGCGACAAGATCCCATACAAAGTGAACGTAGAGACGCGTATCGGGCGAAATTTTCGCGAGAGAAAACTGGCGACAAATGTTGATTTGTCGCGCCACACTTTTGCCGTCTTCTGGCGAGCGCGTTCACGTGGATTTGTGGCGCGACAGATTCGCTCGAGTTCAAATTTTTCAACTTTGACGGCGAACTTCGCGCGTGATGACGCGTGATTACAGCCAATCAGCGTTCACTTCATTGAGTGACGTAGCGTTCACTTCCCGCTCAAGCTAAAGACATGCAATGCTTGTCTTTAAATGCTTTTGTCTTTAAAAAGGTAAAGACATGCAATGTCGGACATGGTTGTGAAATGGAGGACCTGGGGTCAAGTTGTGGCGCTCTCTCTCTCTCTATGTCGTCCTCAGACGAGTCGTCCAACGTCGTCTCCAGCTGGTTTCTCCATTGTTAGACTTTATACAATGCTAATTAAGGACTGTGGGGCGCAACTCCTCACTATCCTACTCCGGCCGTTTCAGGTCATTTATAGCCTAACCGTGCGTTTCACACCAAACGCGACGGGGGCGACAATATCCCATACAAAGTGAACGTAGAGACGCGTATCGGGCGAAATTTTTCGCGAGAGGAAACTGGCGACAAAATGTTGATTTGTCGCGCCACACTTTTCGCCGTTCTTCTGGCGAGCGCGTTTCACGTGGATTTGTGGCGCGACAGATTCGCTCGAGTTCAAATTTTTCAACTTTGACGCGAATTTCGCGTGATGACGCGTGATTACAGCCAATCAGCGTTCACTTCATTGAGTGACGTAGCGTTCACTTCCCGCTCAAGCAAAAGACATGCAATGCTTGTCTTTAAGAACTTGTCTTTAAATGCTTTTGTCTTTAAAAAGGTAAAGACATGCAATGTCGGACATGGTTGTGAAATGGAGGACCTGGAGTCAAGTTGTGGCGCTCTCTCTCTCTCTGTCGTCCTCAGACGAGTCGTCCAACGTTGTCTCCAGCTGGTTTCTCCGTAGACTTAATGCTAATTAAGGACTGTGGGGCGCAACTCCTCACTATCCTACTCCGGCCGTTTCAGTCATTATAGCCTTATCCGCCCTTTGTTCGTTTCCCTTGTGAGGATCGGAAGAGACGCGAGCAACATCTTTGGTTTATTGTTTGAAGTAGCCTTCTCCTAGATGGGTTTGCCTTTCAAGGCTGGGTGCCATCTACCCCACTATTTACCCCATAGCTGGGGACGGGTATCTCGCAGACGCCAGAGCACTCATAGCATACAGCACAATGGTTTTCCTAGGCGGTCTCCCATCCAAGTATCTAACCTGGCCCGACCCTGCTTAGCTTCCGAGATCAAGACGAGATCGGGCGTACCGGTGGCGCGACAGATTCGACAAAACTTGCACAGCGACAGATTATGATGTGTGGCGCGACAAAACTTCGGCGACAACGCGAACGGGCGACAAATTTCGCGTTTGGTGTGAACGCACGGTTAAGGTACGGCCACACCAAAAGCGTTACCCGCGTATCACGCGTATAAAATCGGCCATTTTCCCATAGGGAACCATTGGTTTACGCGCGTATGAGACGCGTTACACGCGTATAAGCAACATTTTACTCGCGTTAGGCGCGTATGAGGCGCGTATATTGACGCGCGTATATTGACGCGCGTACATATACGCGCGTACGAGGAGTTCAAAAAATTGAACTTTTTACGCGCGTACGCGCCGCAATAGCCAATCAGCGTTGAGCTTGACCCGACGTCACTGGCAGAGAGAGCTTGCACAGAAGCATACGGCCGGCCGACATGTTTCTTTATTCTGGGTGGAAATAGTAACATAGTTACGCCATTAAATGCGTTTATGTAAACATTTCTAGCGAGAAATGTGCATTTTACTTTCATAATGTTCGCTCGGTGAATGTGAAGGATGTTTGGTTTGATAGTTATGACGAAGAGGGAACGCTCCATTCACTTGCATGGACAGCGTCTCTGGTTGCTAAGCAACCTCAACGTCTTGGCGGACTATATCCCTGCTGATCAACACTACGAATGCTGGAAACACAACAGACACACCATGTGTTATTATATACCATGTATACCATGTTATTTAACCCGATTATTGTTATTTATATCCGAGATTATTTAATCTAACCCGATCCAAGCTCTATCATTCACCGATGGTAGTGACCTTCATGTTTGCGGAGCTTTGGAAAGAGAATGAGCGGGAGAAATTGGGCGGTCTCATCTACGCGCGTTACGCGCGTATCTGACCATTTTTGACACAAAATGGTCAAGCAACATTTTAGCTGCGTTACGCGCGTACATGGTACGAGGGTAACGCTTTTGGTGTGTTCGCGGCTTTATCCGCCCTTTGTTCGTTTCCCTTGTGAGGATCGGAAGAGACGCGAGCAACATCTTTGGTTTATTGTTTGAAGTAGCCTTCTTCTAGATGGGTTGCCTTTCAAGGCTGGGTGCCATCTACCCACTATTTACCCATAGCTGGGGACGGTATCTCGCAGACGCAGAGCACTCATAGCATACAGCACCTGGTTTTCCTAGGCGGTCTCCCATCCAAGTACTAGCCAGGCCCGACCCTGCTTAGCTTCCGAGATCAAGACGAGATCGGGCGTACCGGTGGCGCGACAGATTCGACAAAACTTGCACAGCGACAGATTATGATGTGTGGCGCGACAAAACTTCGGCGACAACGCGAACGGGCGACAAATTTCGCGTTTGGTGTGAACGCACGGTTAGTGGTGTTAGTTGTTGCTGGTATCCGGGGAATGGGAAATTCAAGGGCTGTTGATGAAGACATTGCTATTCATTTGTTGTCCGCCATAGTACTGCAAAACTGTCAGACCGCGAGGCTCGTGAACGCTCACGCAGGGACGCACCATCGTCGTTGCCAAGGTGACCGGACGGCCACACAGCCAATAAGAATGGCGAATCGGAGCCTCGCTCTGATTGGTCAAAGTGTACAATCAGGTGGCAATTTTTGGGGGCGGCACACAGAGGCAGGGGAGAGCAAAGTGATGAGCAGATATTCTCAGAGCACTTTATCTACATATTCCGTCGTTACTCAAACCATACATAAACAAGGAGAAGCCCCTGTAGATTTCTCTCAAAGTTTTAGACGTTGGGAGGAAAGTGCCGGAAGGAAAGTGCCGGAATAACGGGGAGGAAAGTTCCGGAATAACAATGAACTTAAATGTATTCCCTACCCACAATGCAAAGGTTTCCCGATAAGCAGTGGTGTAGTCTACGTGATACGCAGGTATACGTCGTATACCCACTAGGAACGCACCAGGATTTGCGTATTCCCACTTAAAAATGTGCACGGATACGTATCAATCGTCTTGTGACAGATCTTTCACTTCTGTGTTTATTTTTCGCAAATACCGGTTGGGTATAACTGCAATAAAATACTTTTAGCAGGGGAAGTTATCTCCTACATTCACCATTCATAAAATTCCCACCTGCGCGGTCGCGCTCTGCCCTGTCTCTGTTACGAAGCACGAAGCTGCCCCTGCATCTCTGCACGTTAGTTGTCGGGCCGAGCCCCTCCTTCTCGCTCTGTGATTAGCAACCCACACAGATTGAAAGCTAAACGTGGGAACAATTGGCATAACAACGGATACAGTTAAAACAACTGGATACAACGATAAAAAACACAACACAAACACTTAAAGAGTCCCAGGCTACATGCTATAATAACATTCAACATTACAATATGAAAAGCAAACTACAATATTTCACTGTTTTAGTTAGTTTTAAGCCTGGCCCAAAATCTACTGCTGCCACTTAAAGCTAGGGTGGGTATTTTTTTTACTGTAATATTTGGCAAAAATGTCATAATAGCCAGTCAGCTATATGTAGGTGAAGTGCTCTGAGAATATCTGCTCATCACTTTGCTCTCCCCTGCCTCTGTGTGCCCCCCCAAAAAATTGCCACCGCTCATGTACACTTTGACCAATCAGAGCGAGGTGTGTGTGTGTGTGTGTGTGTGTGTGTGTGTGTGTGTGTGTGTGTGTGTGTGTGTGTGTGTGTGTGTGTGTGTGTGTGTGTGTGTGTGTGTGTGTGTGTGTGTGTGTGTGTCCGTCCAGTCCTCCCATATTAATGTGTAAACCACATAACAAGTAGTCAACAGAAGACAATGTTTTAATCCCACTGTATATCTCCTTGGCCAGCCTTTCGGACTGGGTGTCAGGCTAGGGAATTTAAAAACAGGCATCCTTGGTTAGAGTGGAGGGAAAAAAAGTTAGGTAAATGTCAGCCAACATGCAGTTGATATACACAATTGAAATTCATAAAGTTAATCACTATGCAAATGAGAGTATAGCTAATTTCAGACTTTTACACAATTCAATTACTGTATGGTTGTTAGATAACAACACTAAGAGATAAAATTAGAGCAATTGAAAGAGTGAAACATTAGTCTCCTTTCATCTCCTTCTCATGCACTGGTTAGCCATGGTTTTAAACAGTTCATTAAATTATTTTTGAGTGGATTTTTACCTTGTTTAGCATGTGCTATTGCTACTATAGATATACAAAAGGACAACTTGTCATTGTTGTGTTATATTTGTTCATACTATTATTAAAACTGACAAACCTATTCAGCTTTCAATGATTGTTGATAATCGTTATACTCTTAAATTAGCGGGTTGTAGACTGAATATCCAAAGATATTGCTGAATATCCAAAGCTATAGCCTCAACAACCCAATGTGATAAACGCTGTTTCGTGATAGGCTTACCCTTGTGAGGACCAGACATGAACAATTGATCCGCTTTCCTGAACGATAGACTCCTTGACACATAAGCTCAGAGCGCGCACAGGACACTACGTATGTAGACGCTGTTGTTCCTCAGATGTGAGCAGCTGAGGGAAGAAAGCGTTAAACTCCATGGAAAGGCACGAATAGGACGTGTCCATTGCCTTAGGAATATATGACGGGATCAGCCGTAGCGACACCTTAAAGTCCCCGGAGCCAAACTGCATGCATGACGGATGCAGTGATAAAGCGTGTAGCTCACCAACCCGGTTTGCTGAGTCTAACCCTATGAGCAATGCTGTCTTAAGTGAAAGTGTTTTCGTGTCCACTTTTGACAGTGGTTCGAAAGGAGGCTCTGATAAAGCTCCCAACACCAGCGTAAATTTCAATCAAGATGATAGAGGTTTTGACACAAGGTGCAACAACCACGCTCCCCGCAGGAAACAACGGACCAAGGGGTGCTGTCCCACTATCTTACCGTTAATACCGATGTGACAAACTGATACGGCAGCGAGATACACTGTCAGAAAAAGGGGAATACGGCAGCGAGATACACTGTCAACGTAGAAAAAGCTCTCCCCTTGTCAAGGAGAAACATCATCTGTGTTGAAATATCAACACAGTATCAACAGAACACTAGAAGGGGACATCATCACTCGAAGTACACCTATCCTCAAAGGCACGCCACATAGCCTCATACAAATTATGCGTTGAAGGCTCTCTGGCGCATTGGATGGTCATTATAACATTCTGTGGCAGGCCACATGACGTTAGATGTACACGTCATTCAAAATTTCCCCCCGAGCCTGGGATAACAGATCCCTGCACAGCAGGAGTTGCAGTGGCTGAGAATAAAGTATTTGCGTTATCTCCACCAACCACTGTTTCTGAGGCCATTCGGTGCTACCAGAAAAGCAATTAGACCCTCGTTCCTCACTATGTCTAATGTCGGGGTTATCCGAGCCAATGGGGGAAATGCGTAAAGGAGTGTGCGTGGCCACCCGTGCGCCAATGCGTCCACCCCTAGCGGGGCCTGTGGATCGTTCAGAGAGAAGAACAGGGGACATTGTGTGTTCTCTCTGGAGGCAAACGGGTCTACTGACGGGCACCCATAGTGGTTCCGAATCAGTTTCATCACCTCTTGGTGAAGTCTCCACTCTCCATAACGAGGGTGACCTCGAGAGTGAAAATCTTTGCTGTGGTACATCACTCAGGCACATGTATTGCCCTGAGTGAGAGTATATTGGCACTGCACCAGAGGATCAGTTTGTGTGCCAGCCTGTGTAGTTGAGGGGAGCGCAAACCTCCCTGCTTTTTGATGTAGGCCAATACCGTTGTATTGTCTGTCCTTACCAGAACATGAGTGTCTGTTACATACAGTAGAAAATATCTCAGTGCTAGGAACACTGCAATAAGTTCGAGAACATTGATGTGAACAGAGTGCAGTTCCGATCTCCAATGGCCGTTCACCGATCGCCCTTCGTGGGTGGCACCCCATCCCCATAGAGACGTGGTAAAAAAGTAGTAAAAAAAGTAGTGGTAACTACTTTTTACGCACATATCGTGCCAAGCTGCACGCCTTGTGTAAGGAAATATGGATGTTTCCACTGGCGAACCGCTAGCGCCATAGGCGTCGATTATGCCGGGGCCGCGTCCCCACCAGATTTTGTCAAGATTCATTTTGCACCGACCACAAAAAAAATCGAGTTCAATTATTATAGATTATTACATGGGTATTCTCAATGCTGTAGAACGCTCCATTCACTTGCATGGGCTCTTCACAACTTCCGGCGGTGAATTATATTTGATAATTTACCGTTGCTATGTATAATTGACTGCTGTCAAGAAAAACAAAGGACTTTGAGCCAATAATGACGTCTTTGGTATCACTCCTCAAGTAGTCCGGTAACTTTTCAACCACAGCGTCTTCGGTTGCTAAGCGACGTCAACGTCTTTTGCGGACTATTTCTCTGCTGATCAGCACTACGAATGCTGGTGACAAATAAATTATAAAAAGACACAGCATGTGAAGTCATTTTTTTGTTTTGGCACGTGACCGTGTAATAAGCGGGATAATGGTTACAACGTCGCCGGTCATTATCGAAATCAAGCCCCTTCAGGGCGAAGCAAGACACCTTCGCTGCACGTCGGTGTCCTGTTCGCCCTGTCGGGGCTTATTTTCCTGATAATGACCGGCGTTCTATACATTATCCCTTACTTATTACACAGCTCTTCTCAATGCTGTAGACTGCTCCATTCACTTGCATGGGCCTTCCTAACGTTCAACTGTCAATTATTTTTGTTTATTACACGGCTCTTCTCAATGCAGTGGAATGCTCACTTCCACCATATTTGACCGCTGTCAAGGAAAGTGTCTTTTTTTGCCTCGATTCACGTCATCTGTATCACTCCGCAGTCCGTTAATTTATCAATACCAGCGTATTCGGTTGCTAAGCGACGTCAACGACTTTGGCAAACTATTTCTCTGCTGATCAACACTATGAATGATAACAAATACACTGGAAAAAGACACACTGTGTGAAGTTATTTTTTTTGATTTGGCAAGCAGCCATTACTATTAATACCAATACTCTGGCTGGGATGATGATGCATCAGACAATCAAGTCATTTTAGCCTGAATACATAGGTAAAAAAGCACCAGAGCAGGTTTCTACTAGTACGATGGACAGTGTCAGAACGATAACCTGTTTAACTGAATGGATGTGGTAGGCTACACCACGGGATGCATCTGCCGACCACTGCCACATAAATAAAGTTAAGACGCGATATTTCTTGCTTTAGATTTGCTGTTGCAGTCAGTCTCTTGTTGACACAAAGGGACTTTTGGTCATTCTTGCTTTGCTTGAATTCTGGAATAATTGTGGGGGGGAGTGCATGAGTTTTGGTCAGAATGCCTGATATAGACTAGTTTTGATGGAATGCGTGTTTTGAATTGAGCTGTGCAAATATTTTTTTCTTTTTCAATCTTGACGACTTTTGTAGTGCTGTGTAGCCACACGTTTGGCCCTTCTGAACTTAAACATGCAGTTAATTTCCTTTCCTAGCTCCTCTTGTTTATGTTGTTAGCTTAAGCTGGGCATACACTGTGCGATTTTTTCAATCGCGGTAATAAGCTGCTGCTCATACTGTGCGAGTGAATCGCAGGGGTTAAAACGTCGCAGCTCATGATTCCTGTTCTCACACTGTACGATCCGATGATCGGTTGCGATCTGACTGCACACACTACACGACACGTCGGACTCGGTCGGACTGTTGTTGAAATCTGTTTCCCCGTCGAGATGTGTTTCCCCTAGTCCCCGCCCGAAATTACCCGAAGGGCGAAGGAGCGCGCGGCGAAGGAGCGCGTGTACACAAAAAGCCCGCCCACGAGCGTCTGTGCTCGTACCACAGAGGGACTTTGGAGAGAGCTAAGGTTCAAAACTGACTTTTTTTAGCGAGTTTTATCGGAAGATGTTGTATTGTAGATTTCTATCAATAAAAAATATTTTTGTGAGAGACTTTTCATTTTGAATGAACATTTTTTGGTACGAGCACAGCAGCTCGTGGGCGAGCTTTTTGTGTACGCACGCTCCTTTGCCCTTCGGGTAATTTCGGACGGGGGCGGGGACTAGGGGAAACACATCTCGACGGGGAAACAGATTTCGACACAACACCGGGTCCAGGTACGTTGTGCTGGTGCTTCCATACTGTTCTGTTCCTCTAGTTTCAGTTTCTATGTTCGCGCATGCGTAGTGTGACAGGATAGGGTCAATCGGCTCGTGCAACTGCTTCAACTGTGCGAGAGCCTCACGACGGGCGACCAGGATTTCAAACAAGTTTGATTTTCATCCGATCGATCGGGAGGTGGTCGGGAGGGCTTAATCGTTTGTCGTTACCCCATGTATACTACACGATGCGCGGCGCACGATTGAGCCAAAATTCGGCCCGATCTCCAAAAAAGTCGCACGAGTGAACATCGTGTCGAAATCGGGCCAAAAATCGCACAGTGTATGCCCAGCTTTAGCCATATCATATCTGTGTTGTATTGTATTGTATTATAGTACTTAACTGTTTAGCAACTGCAGTAGCTGCTATCATTGCTGTAACACGGGGAATTGGTTAGCCTAGTGATTGTTGTACTTGCACTTGGTTCTATGAACATCCTTACTGTACCGATAGCGATATATTGTTGCACTTCTTATGACAAATGTACTTATTGTAAGTTGCTTTGGATAAAAGCGTCTGCTAAATGCCCTAAATATAAATGTAATATCATGTCACGTTGTCAACATTGGATATATGGAGCAGAACATAGTGGGTCATATGTCCGATGATAAAATGTGCCAGACAGATTTTGTATACATTTTATTCCTTAGTAATCGGTATGCCGTCTTTCAGAACCTTTCATTACCGGCACTAAAGAGAGAAAAAAGAGTGCATCCTCATTGTACCCAGCACTTCTGAAAATGCACTTCTGAATGCGTCTGTCTCCAGCACATTTCAAACCAAACTGACGCCCATGGCTAGAGCGCAGTCTACTGGGATTGTTATGCGGCGGTGTGCATGAATTCGTGAGTCCAGACAGTCTCGACACCCAGCGTTGATAACCCCTCATATACAGCCTGCCAAGGGGAACTGCCCCAGGGCTGACGCCTTCAGACCCAATAGTCAGTGGCAATCTCTCAATGTGACATAATTTCCCCTTCAGGGGGTAGATTCAGATATGGTAATATGCGTCGGCTAGCTCCAGGGTGGTGAAACAATCCCCTGGGCATATGAACCACAGCAGTGCTGAATTTGCAACATCCAAAATCCTTTATCGGCTGAGACGTGTATTCAAATCAGATCCAATATAAGTCTCATGCCCCCTCCCTCCCTCTCAGTGGGGGAAGCTCATTGCTACTCCCACTGCCTGCGAGTGTATTATTCTGGAGAAACTGGATTCAGTACCCTTTTTCTATGGTCTTTAAAATCCACTCTGATTTTACAATTGGCCGCCAGTGCTGCATTCGCTGTGCGAGTGAGCCTACTGCCGGTGTCAGTGCCCTCTTGTGGCAGGGAGCGTTGCTTCCACCTGTTTGTACACTGCTCTGACACTGAGTTTATATGGCTTATTTTTCTCTTGTTTTGCAACTTTAGAGAATTTTTCAAAAGCAGTGCCCTCAGCATGGATGCACTAGGGGGTACATTTTTATTGCTGGTGTAAACATTACGTTTGTGCTTATGACAGTGGGCCGTCAAAAGCCGTCCGCGACGGACATACCCCTATGATGTTGAAGAGGAGCGTGCATCTGGCAGACACGCTTTCCCTCTCCCGGTAGCGAGCTATTAGCGCTTTTCCACTACACCTTTCCAGCGCGACTCGCCTCGACTCGCCTCGGTTCTTTTTGCGTTTCCACTAGGGAAAGTACCTGGTACCAGGTACTATTTTAGTACCTGCTCTGGTGAGGTTCCAAGCGAGTCAAGCCAGTACTAAAATGTGACGTCGACACACTGCTGGCCGCTGATTGGTCAGAGAGTGTCGTCACTCGTCTCATCTTCGGCTTCATACTGCTGTACGGCTTCCAAAACTCTCCTGTACTTTTCTGTTGTGTTTTGTCTCGCCGCCTGCAGCCTTTTCTGACTATCTTCTTTTGCTTTGTTTGTGACAAAAAGCCACAGAACGAGCAGCAAGTACACCACTGCCTCCATGTCCTCCATTGTTTGTGTTTGTGTTTGTGTCGCGCATAGAACATCCCTTGTGTCACGCAGTTTCGCACCGCCGTGCTATGACGACCCCGCCCACGTTGAGTAGGTACTTTTTGTAATGGAAAAGGAACGTGGCCGAGTCGAGGCGAGCCGAGGCGAGGCGAGTCGAGGCGAGTCGTGCTGGAAAAGTGTAGTGGAAAAGCGCCATAAGTGAACTGCTTAGGCCCCTTGCCACTTGTAGAAGCAAGTAACCACTGTTTGGAAACATGCTGGTTAAAGATAGTTGTTTGGTGACAAGCCTGTCGACCACCGCTTCGTAGGCACTAGCGCCCGGCGAGCGAGTGGTAAGCTCACTCTTTGGACAGTTAGTATAGAACCTTGGCACTCAGCAGTATCGTCAATGGTTAATCTGGGCGAGAAGAGGTAGCTGGATGACGCCATACGCAGTCAGATAATTATATAAGGGGCTGGCCTTGAGTACGTCAGACGTGGCTAGCCAATCATGGCTGCCGTAGTGATAAAGTGTTTCGAGGGATACGCGGGGAGGCATACCCCATATGCGAGATACCTCATGAATGCTTCAAAGAGAACCCTAGGATTCCCTCCACTTCCACGTGTCCGCAAAGATCCACCTTTTACCGTCCAGTGCGCAGACTGCTCATGCTCGAGGACACAAAGACGTTTGTTTTGAAGTGAACATGTGCCAGGAGGTCTGCCCTTACCCAAATGTTCAGTTTTTTTTAAGGAATATAAGGACACACATGGGGTGTTGAACTCCTGGAAGAAGTTAGGATCAGGAAACACGCATTAGTGTGAGCAGACTGACGTGGATACTCTGAGGGTCTGGACTGACGTGTGACCATCCGCAGCAGTCCACGGACGCGCATCGCGGACAGTAGGTCAGAGGCTGTGATGTAGCCATCCACCCGGTTTCACGGACCCGCAGACACACCATGTGTGGACACATAGCAAGCAAACTAAAGAATCAAACTAAGTAGATGCCTGTTTGAATAGATGTGAGAGGAGATACGCCGTTGGCACATTTATATAATTCGTCCATTAAACATATCAAGACTGCCAAAGGGCCTTGAACTGCCACCAACCGGCAGGCAGGGAGGGAACGACGGACCCAGGCTGAACAAGGTTGCACCCGGGCATCAAATAAAGGCCTAAATATCAAGTTGATTAAAATCTGATAAACTAGACATTTCGTCTTGCTATGCATTTGTATCAACTATTGATATATCACGTCAGTAGTCCTATACCTCTCGTAGCCAGGCAGATAGGTGTTCTAGGGAAACGGTATGAAATGCCACAGTATGTTTTAGAAAAGGCAGAAGAATGTGGTCTAGTCATAATAAAGACACCTCAGGCGTCAGACTATTTAATGCTCAGAGGGCAGGAATGGTACTGCATCTCAAAATATGCAGGGACAAAATTCACCTTTGAAAAAAATAGAGGAAATGTGTGAAATCAAATTAAATAAAAATGTTCTACTTTCATTTGTACTTAGCTTCACATCTAAATCAAACAATTTTCCAACACTTTTATTTCCGTTTTCTTTATTCCCTGATATTGTGTTGCAGAAATGAATATATCTGATAGAAAGTACAATCTTCATGTGATGACCATTGATTGAAATGGTAGCGGCCTCGTTTCTGAGCTATCAAAATACTGAAAAAGACTGCTAAAGAGAATTATCCGTCCGTCTCTCAGCTGAAATGTTAGAGTTCTTAAGGAGCTGGTCCAAACCTCTCATTAAGATCACAGCAATTACAGAAATAAATATATTCATATATACATAGATGTGGAAATAAATGTTTAGGGGAATAAATACAATAAAATATCCATACAGAAGAAAACAAGAAAAATACAGAAATAATTATAATAATACAGCTAATGTACATTGAAATGTATTATTTTTAGTTACTTCATTATTTAGTGTGTGTGGTTCACTCCATAAGAATAAGCAAAGTAAGAGAAAATGCTGGTTGCCATTTTGTTGCAATAGAGATCTGCAGACAGTCTAGTTGTGTGTTCCTCTGGATGGGAGGTTGTTGTTCTCCAGGAGCCAGGAGTCTACAGGTTCAAACTGCAGCAGCCATGAATCCCTGTTGGGATTCAACACCCAAGAATCAAGGAAAGAGTTTGGTTCAAATGGCAGCAGAAACACACACTGAAAATTAAGCCGTGCTAAACTCAAAGAAAATAATTATTGTATTCTCCCATCTTCGTATTCCTGAATTTATGCCCATGTGTAGTTAGGAGCGCTCAGAGAAAGAGGAAGAATGCAACGACCAGAATAGCTGCTTAATGCATTGACTACATTAAAATGTTCCTTATACACAGAATTGATTAATCTAATCCTATTTTAGACTAAACAAGAAGATAAAAAGCTGTTTCAAAAGTAAAAAGGTAATTACTTAGAAAGATCAAGACTTGTGTTGTTCACTCTCCTCCGGGATGTCCACTCTTCTAGACTGGCCGTCCTCCTCTGGAACAGAGAACCGGTGTGAGTAGAGAGGAACCACAGGTTGTACAGCTTTGTTTTTATGATGCCGCGCTTCCTTATTAGAAATCCCTTCAGCCAAGGTCACGTGGGGATCGTTAAAGATCCCACATTATGCTTTTTTAGAGTCAATATTGCATTTGGGGGTACTACTTGAATAGGGTTACATGCTTCTACGTTAAAAACAACCTTTATTATTCTCACAGATTTCTGCAAAACCAATTTCAGCATCTTTCAAAAGTGGTCTGATTTGAATCATGTCGTATTAAGGCCCCCCTTCTGAGTAGCCCAGTCTGTTGTGATTTGTCAGCAAGCACACTGTTGCGATTGAAAGTTTTGCACGTGCGTCGAGTTCACATCCCAGGGAAGTTGTAAACATTGTGACTTCTGCACTTCAGCAACTGCAAGTCTGACGTCACGCTGTTACGGAAGTAAAGTTTGGCTCGGACATACCGTCATAACAGTCTAAAGCAAAGGGAAAAGTCGAAAAAAACCATGATATCACCCCTTTAAATGAGATGAGGTACAGACCAAGCCCCCAGGAACAGTGCATACCTCCGCAATCCACCAGTGCTCAGTGGCCAAGCCTGGTATTGCAGCTGTTTAAGCGGGCTGTGGACGGGTCCCTCGATTTATAGAGCCCAGAAGTAGATATCCTCGTTCACTCCAATACAAGTGGGGAGCAGGAATGTGTCTCCGCAAAAAATGACTGGATATCAATCAAAGGCTCATAATTATCTTTATGCCATGTACTGAGAAAATGTTAGTTTTCTCTTTTCAAAACGCCACCTCAAGTGTTTTATTAGCCGTTTATTGTTATTTTTTGCTGGAGACGGAGAGGAAAGGAGCCGTAGTGGAACAAATGTTTCGGCCCGGCATCCGAGAGGGCCTAGTGCACGGCTCCGTTAACTTCTCATGTCCAAGGTTTTTCCTTTTACTTAACATGAATGACGTTGATGGTTTTAAGGCATTGTGGTGACTTTTTGTGATAAGTGTTTTAGTGATAAATGGATTTTTAGAATGGTTCAGCTGCTGCTCAATGACTCGCGTTCCTCTGCTTGCGATCACTGCGATTCACCATTTATTGATCCATTTATTGAAAGATCCAAAGACAAAGAATGGGTGCATTACGGTATTACGTGGCTAGGCTCCCATGAGGCGGAAGCATATCTCTCCTTGATGTTGCCCTGCGCCATTGAGCAGTTTACATAGGAATGAATGGGTGCCATTTTGAAATCCGGTGTCCATTCTATAATATGTCCATGGTACAGAATGGTTTTCCATGATTCCTGTGATGTCTCTTCAGTCGCTATCGCGCGAGAGACTGACCTTTTGCGCAAGCCGCTAATTTGAACTCGTGCCCTGACGGACGATACATTAAGACCTCAGATGAACTGTAGATTAAGCTGATCAACAGAGCCCTCTCCCAATCCAATCTGAAGAACAGCACACGTCTTTTTCTTTGAATCAATCCAAATGTACACATTTATATACGTTATGTTTCACATCCATTTCTGATTAAAATAATCTGTGGCTTCATCGATAAGCCGGCTTGGTGAGCCGGACGTTGTTCTGAAACGCTTCCTCTACGGCAGTGCTGCCCTAACAACGGCACCCCTCTACTGTTATGTATTTTCTGTTGCACCCCAACCACAAAAAAACGAAAGGAACGGCTTGCAAAGCACCAGTTTGAGTCTTTACCCAACCATGCTTATCCAGGGTTAGTTTCACTCTGGACTATAATTCTGCTGCAATTTGGACATTGCCGATCTGATTTTTGTTAAAAGGAGCATTCCTTTATTTATTACTATTTATTACTTATTTATAAATGTGTGCTTGTGGTTTAAAGACAAGGCTCCACAGCAACTCTTAAACAATCTTGATTATGCACCTTTCCTGCCTTTATTGTATTATCAACTACACCGCCTACAAGAACAACGACAGCCTCCGATTGGTCCGTCCTCCGACTGGCAGATCTGAGAGCAGGGCATCCAGCGGTAGACTTAACCCTCACAATTGTAAGATATATCCGCCATCATGTTTTGTCAACCACTAGATTTTGAAAAGCCAAAGGCGTATTCCACTTCGTCCACTATAGTTGTGCTTGTTCTTGTGGTATTCTCATTACAAATAGAAGATATTGTAAAGCTGAACCTTACCACAGGGGTTTCCCTCCACAGCATCCAGGAGGTTGGCCGTCGAGTTCGCTGTGCCAAGACTGGAAACATGCTAAGAAAGACAACGCTTTCCAACTAACCTGGGAATCATCATATTTAACAACAATACTCATGTGATGTTTCAAATATTGGAAGTAAATTAAAGCATTTATGTCGTCACTACTTTCCAGCATTAACCATTTTACAAACTGTTCTCAATGCAGGAGCCGCTAGGCTTAACTTCCACGTTATTGTTTGGATTAATGTTTAGGAGTACATTTGTACTACAAAAATGATCCAACACTTGATCCAACTGACGTAAATAGTTTAATATATAAGAGCCAATGCGCTTGGAGCAGTATAGTGGCCAACGGTGAAATAATTTTGAATATCTATTGTTTTTTGATATAATCTCATCATCTCATCTTCAACCGCTTATCCGGGGTCGGGTCGCGGGGGCAGCAGCTCAAGCAGGGGGCCCCAGACTTCCCTTTCCCGAGCCACATTGACCAGCTCTGACGGGGGGATCCCGAGGCGTTCCCAGGCCAGTGTTGAGATATAATCTCTCCACCTAGTCCTGGGTCTTCCCCGAGGTCTCCTCCCCACTGGTCGTGCCTGGAACACCTCCCAAGGGAGGCGCCCAGTGGGCATCCTTACCAGATGCCCGAACCACCTCAACTGACTCCTTTCTAAGCAAAGGAGCAGCAGTTTTTTGATATAAATAATAGTTTATTCTCTACATAATTATTGCGTAAATATATTTACAGACAGAAATGAGAACCAGAAGAGTCATGTCCAGCTTTATGCAGGCAGGACACCAAGACCACCCCTGACCCCTGATGCAGACACCGGGACACAAGTGGTGCTGGGCTTGTATGTTGAGATTATTAATTACAATAAAACACGTTTATATGATTAGACTTGAAGGATACGAATGGTGTTTCAGCAATGTCCTCCGTTTAGACTTTTTCCGTTTAGTCTTTTCTGAGAAGGTTCTGGCAATTTCAAACAGCTTCTTTCTTGTGGCTACACAAGAGAAAAGAGGACAACGGTCAGCACATTTCAAAATGTAAAAGTTCCAAAGTCATCATAAAAAGTTGAGGTGCATTACATTTGCCCATGTGTTTGAGTTTGTCCTGGAACAGGGCCTCATCCGATTCCCCGGGGTTGGAAGGACAATGCTCCCCTGGGTAGAAAGAATGAACATGTTGTGAGGAAGTCCCTCAACCTGCACGGTTCTACGGCTTCCCAGAAAGCTTGATTAAGATCTACCTGTGGAACTCTCCAGGCTAGATGAATGATTGGACTTCAACTTCTTTGATTCATACTTCAAGCGATCTACAAAAACAGAGAGGTGAGGAACCAGTGGTGAGGAGGGAATGTCACACAATACATTTAGGACATTTAGCAGACACTGTTATCCAAAGTGACTTAAAGATGAACTGAACTGAAATAATCAACATCGATAACGTAGTTAGTTATGACCATGATCAAAAAAAATGACACTAAAAAAATAATTTAAAAAATCAATATATAGCTTTTTTTTTTAAAGAAGAAAATGCGTCTTTTAGTATTACAGCGACGATGACGTCACTGGCATGGTAGGACTAGGTCGTTGCTGCAGAGACAAACGTCTTCTACACTCCACGGCTGAAAATAGTGATTTTAATATGTCTGGTTACGCGTTTGAGCCTGTGAGGGACATGCCTGTACTGTCTGACTACCACCCGGTGGAGAGGGATCAATTTCAGGCTCCAGCTCCACCTTCGGATCGTGTGGGTGTGACTGGTGTGCGTGTGGGTGCTGCCGGGGCATGGACACTGCCATTGAATCGGTCTGCTGCCGAGAAGTCTCGGTCAACCTTGACCAGCTAATGGTGGGATTAGGTTGCATAACCATGCATAGGGCATTTCGGATGCTGTGCGGCGAGAGAGGTTTTTGAAGTGGCCAGGCTCTCTCTAAGAGACGTCTGAGCGAAGACACTGGAGTGCCCCATAAATAGCAACCAAGTAACAAGGCGAAAATGATCATTCCTCCTTCGATATCCTTTGATGCGTTTCAGGAATATCTCCGTAAAGACAGATTCATTGCGGAAACGCAACGAGCTTTACAAACACTGTGGTACCTACATATTTAAGGCGTTCTCCACAGAAATAAGTGGAGCACATCAAGCCTGCGCGCAGACCAAGGGGCTGTATTTAAAGCTACAAAAATAATACAAAAAAAACCCCAATGCATCGCTTCAGGCGTCCACACGAATCCTAACATGAAACCGCATAGATCCGGTTTTATTTGAAACCACCCTGGGACTATGGACCTATTAAAGAACATGGTTTATTATCTGCCTAATAACATGGTTTCACAAAAAAATTGGCTCTGGATGGACGGGACCTGAAAGACATGTTAGATGCACTTTGGGAGATACACCCGCGGATTAGCATAGATGCGAGGCGGAGTCACGTGTCACGTTTACTTTAGGTGGTTGTTAGAGGTTTGCTTTCTGGTGGATGTTGATGGATATTGCAAAGATGAATATTGCACAGATACATCTTACTATGAAACTACTTCTTCGAGTTTAACTCCCTCTGCATCAGCAATCGGCTAGTCGGCGAACAACAGGGTGAGTAGAAAGGGACATTTGTGGAACTTCTGTTTACAGACCCACTATGGTTTAATTAGCAGCTTGGAAACATAGATCTCTGATATCGTCGGAGTAATAGTTTATACACTTTATGGTCGGAGCGCAAGCTTGTGGAGATTGATATGACAGGGACTGATCGACATCGGAGGGCTGGTCAGTTTTAAGGCTGCCAGCCATGTATTAAGGGCTGGTTTTCTATTCAAAGGTAGCCTGTGGAAATGTATGATTACCCCAGCTGCCTTGGCCCTATATAATTCATTAATGCAGCCAGGGGGAATGCAATAAGATGATCCTCCTGTCCACCTGGTTGTCAGCCATTTTAGCGAGCCTCAGAGCCTGACTCATTACCTGCTATGGCTGCTAGAGCCACAGAGAAGTATGTTACCATGCCAGTGACGTAGCTGATTGTTGAAATCCAACATGGCGGCGCTCTGTAAGACTTTCACCCCTTTCACCGTACAATTGAATCCCTTTTAGCAAGTTCAGCCCTTTTTAGTTATTGTACCAATGAGAAGGCAGACAATTCATCTGTTATATCAACTAAACTTCAAATTTCAGTTCAGTTCCTCTTTAAAGGACTAAACGGTTAATGCACACATTGACACACCGACGGTGGAGTCAACCATGCATGGGGACAGCCAGCTCATCAGGAGTAGTTAGGCTTAATTGTCTTGCTCAGGGACACCTCGACACACAGAGTCAACCTGCTCTACCTCCTGAGCTAAGCCGACCGCTAACCGACACACTAACTAACCAACAACCAACACAGCAAAGCATCGACCCCACGGCATGGGATTCACCGCAGAGCCAGAAGATACAACTCAAGGAAACCTTCATGGAGGTACCTGCTCCAGATACATCCTGAACCCGATCCGATATTCAAAGTGTTCTTCTCATTTTAAGTGTTATACAATATTTTTCAATAGTAGCGTTATTCGATCATTGTATAATTGAGTTAAATAGGAGGACTCAAAGATCAAAGGGATGGACAACAGGATCTAAAAAGGCAACTTGGCACAACCTGAAATCTTTCTGTCTTGCCTGTGTAAATCCGAGGTAAATCCGCCTTCGTCAAGGAGCTGGCTCTCTCGGTTCATTAGGCGGGACTACGCACGGAGAGTAGCTCTTTAGAATAATATGCTTACTCTGAATGTTTTTTATTTATTTAAGCCACTCACATGCACTAATGAGTAGCCGACATCTGTGTAGGCTACTTTTTACAAGTGCAAAAACTCCAACATATTCTTTATTTTGCTGGCCACATGTTGTTTATCTGGACAAAAGCCTCGTAAGGAAGGTTCCTCTGCGTCTTTTTCGTAGATAACACCAGCTTTCAACGTCTTTGTTAAATGCGACTGCATCACCTTCTCTCCCATAATAGTCAGCAGTTTGCGGATTTTACCGTCTCTCCAGTTAGATCTACTCATGTTGATATCGCTCATGTTTCTGTTGTAGAGACAAGGCAGCAACACATCTATCGAAGTCCCGGCCCTGGAACCACAAAGCCGTCTGATCGCATTTACGTGTAGGGTCCGAGGGGGTAAATTGGGGTGCGAAATCAAACGCGCGGACCATGCCGGGAGAAAAGCCGGCATAAGACGGGCATATTTGGCAGTGTAAAAACATTAGATAACTGTGCACACCACTAGCTTCCACTCAGCTGTAGTTTTTAACTATATAAAACAGAGTAGGGGTGGGCCATATCATATCGTTCACGATAATACCGGTATATTTTTTTACATGATAAAAAAAAAATCATATCGTGATATTCTGTTTGGTTGACGTAATAACATCGCACCGTTACACCCCCGTCCTGACATACAGCGATGGCGACAGCGACGCGAGCGAGCGAGGAAAAGTGATTTAGAATGTGTACATTTCAGTGGAGCCTGTCCTGACGTGTGCCGCGAGCGACGTCGCGCCGTCCAGCGATGTCGCTTAACCCTGAATTTATCGCTCGCGTTGTCTCTGTCTGGACGACATTTCGCGGCGGTGTCCCACCCCTAAACACTTATTATTGGTTGATAAGTACACGCTGCTTCCTGTTGAATGTGTTTACATCCCTCGATGATTTGATTGGTTTGGATTCTTAACCAATAAAATACACTCGCGACAAAATCGTCACGCTGCATATCAGGACACCCTCGCGCGAGTTTTCGTCGCCGTTTCGCTCGCTCGCTGTATGTCAGGACGAACCTCGTCCTGACATACCTAACCCTAACGACCCTAACCCTTGCACATTATACCTCTGTTGATGGCAATTAATTTTTTGTTTTGTTGTTGTTTGTACATTTATGCACTGAAGTTTCAAGTGTATTTTTATTTTTATTTTTGCAAACTGCACTTTAGATTTTGTGGTTGATTTGATTTTGTACTATTTATATTTTATACAGAATCTGAAGAGTTACGCACCAAAGAATGGAGCGATCATTTTTTGTTAGCTTTTACTCAGTACTCAGGCAAAGTGACCATTACTTGCATTGTAGCAAACACTGATATGCTGTTTACAAACTGTTGCAATTGTATGTTCTTGGATATAAATCAACCTTTTTTCAGTGCCTGGTCATAATCCGTCAAATATATCGTTATCGCCAAAATAACCTTGAAATATCGTGATATTCTTTTTGGGCCATATCGCCCACCCCTAAAACAGAGGTAGGGACGTTAAAAGGCCAAAGCAGTATAGGCAGTAAGTAGTAAAGTCAGTTAGGTTTACTGTTTCTCTACTAGCCTGACAAGTAGGAAAAATAATCCAGATTCACCCTGTTGAAAACATACCTCTTTCCAAAGCGATAAGGAAATCGTGGTTTCGCTGCAACTCCCTCATGAATTCCTCATTCTGCAGGAACATGGCAATGCGCTCATCTTTCAGGTACTGTTTCAGCTTCCCCTCCGGTTCAGTAGCTGCCCCTCTTGACCCTGAGGCACTGCCGGTTCCCCCAGCGGCTGGCGCGGAGCGGGCCCGGGTCGTCTGTTGGCTCTCAGAGGTGACGGGGTTTGGCTGGGATGTCATGGAGAAATATAGAAATACACCTCATGGCTCGCATCAGAGTACCATCACATTTCTTTAACACGACTTGTTCACTTAAGATCAAGCTGGAAAGAGATCCCTGCTTACTTTAATGTGTTCTAGTTGTTGGGGCAAGATGCGTAGGAAGTCTTCTGGGAGGTTCCCTAAAAGCGGAGGATTCCAGTGCCGGTAGCTTCCCACCTGGCCACGAGTAGACGGCTGGGCTTCAAACCTACAAATCATATGAGGAGAAGGGATGCAGCCATATCATGTTTGAAGCCAATAGCCAAACAACCCAACAATCACATGAGGAGAAGGGATACAGCTATACCATAAGTGAAACCAATAGCCAAACCCCCACCCCTTCTCATCTGTTTATTTTATGATGAGATGGCCAGAGGAAGGACTGTGACATGGTACATGTTCAGGCCAGTGAGATGGTACACGTTACACGTTCTGGACAGTGACATTGTTCACGTTCAGGACAGTGACATGGTACACGTTCAGGACAGTGACAAGGTACACGTTCAGGACAGTGACAAGGTACACGTTCAGGAAAGTGACACGGTACACGTTAAAGACAGTCACAAGGTACACGTTGAGGACAGTGACATGGTACAAGTTCAAGACAGTGACATAGTATATGTGCCATGTAACTGTCCTGAACATTTACCATGTCACTGTCATTGACATGGGTAGCTGGGCCCAGGAGGTCAAACCTCGTCCATTCGGGTTATAAGCTATGGATGTTAACCGGTAGGTTAAACCAAAAATCCAATGAATGCAAACTAAAATACATAATTTTCATTGTCACACTCACATACAACGGTAAAAATAAAACTTGAAAAATTAAAAATAAATTTAAAAAAAAAGCTATATGGCACTCCAAAAGTGTATACCTTGGGGGAGGAGCCTGTGGATACTTCCTGTCATGTGCGTGCAGGTCGTACGTTGGAGGAGAATAGCCAGGGGGCGGTTCCTCGTCTGAACTGTCAGGCTCCAAAGTTCTCTCCAGAATCTAGATAGAGCACATCATTACAATAGTTAACATTTGTCACAAGTTCGTTAATTCACATTCCCCCAGTGTTCAGGGCTCCAACTAAAAAAGGTCAAGTTAAACGTCCCTGTTGAGGTAACTTATCTCATTAGTCCACTTGTAACTTTGAGTAAAATAACTCATATACATCATCATGTGTGTACGGTGGCACATTGCAAAAAAAAAGGTCAGGTTATCTCGGAATTATGACATAAAGATCATACAAGATAATTATCTCATAATTACGAGATATTTGATTATGCACGTAATTAGGGAAGAATCCCATAGCCTAGGATTTTTTTGATGGTGTAGCTAAGCTGTTGCTGTGTTGCAGTCAGATGTTGCTGGTCATTCCAAAGAAAAAAAACAAAACGGGGCCTTAATGACTTAGAAATTAATGACTTGGAAAGCCCTGATTGCAACACGCATATCGGAATGTCTGGCGGACGTCAGCACCTGGACGACTGCCGATCACCTGAGGCTTAACCTCAACAAAACCGAGCTCCTCCTAATCCCAGGGAAAGATTGCACACACATGGATTTACTGGTCACCATTGAGAACATCACTGTATCTCCTTCTCCAACTGCCAGAAACCTCGGTGTAGTATTGGACAATCAGTTATGCTGTACCGCAAACATCACTGCATCATTTGCACTTTACAACCTCTGCAGAATCCGGCCCTTCCTCACAAGGGAAGCAGCTCAGTTTCTAGTCCAATCACTGGTCATCTCCCGCCTCGACTACTGCAATTCACTCCTGGCTGGACTTCCTGCCTCTGCGATTAAACCTTTGCAGCGCATTCAGAATGCGGCAGTGCGCCTCGTGTTCAACCTACCGAAGTTCTCCCATGTGACCCCCCTCTTCCGGGACCTCCACTGGCTCCCTGTAGTAGCTTGCATCAAATTGAAGACGATGGTACTGGCATACAAGGCAGTCGATGGAACTGCCCCTGCCTACCTCCAAACATTGCTAAAGCCACAAACCCCAGCTCGATCCTCATTCCCTCCTCTGAACTACCTCAGCTGGACGTCTGGTACCGCCATCGCTAAGAGCTAGCTAAAGTCACAACTTTTCTCGGTTTTGGGACCTCAGTGGTGGAACGAGCTCCCTGCCGTTCTCAGGACCGCAGAGTCGCTCACTATCTTCCGAAAAAGACTCAAGACTCACCTGTTCAGGGTCCACCTCGACTCTGCATAGCCACCCTCCCCCCTCTGGCCACCATTGTACACTGTATTGTATTGTATTGTATTATAGTACTTAACTGTAGCATCTGCAGTAGCTGCTATCATTGCTGTAACAGGGAATTGGTTGGCCTAGCGATTGTTGTACTTGCACTTGGTTCTATGAACATCCTTTCTGTACCGACAGCAAGCTATTGTTGCACTTCTTGGGACAAATGTACTTATTGGAAGTCGTTTTGGATAAAAGTGTCTGCTAAATGCCCTAAAATGTAAATGATGATGCAAAGATAGGCCAGGCCTATACAACAACTGCCAAAGGGGACTTGCGATACTTTGACTCCTGTTTTTTTTGTAATCCTTTGTTTCCTTACTTTAATCATACATATCTTACACAGACTGACTGTCAAATGTCCTAATTGAGGCTACTTTTAAAATTACTGAACATCAGTAGGCCTATCCACAAGTCAACAAAACATGCTTAACATGTGTAATTGGCGCTAAAGCTAAAACCGACGACACCCGATGGCTGAAATCGGTGCTGTGTGTCTGGGCTTTAAGCGCACATTTAAAGGAGCTGCACATCGTCTCGAATCGTCCTCCACCTGCAGCCTTGATCTGTATTTGTTTTTAATCACAGTCAGTGTGGAAAACCCACACTCACACAAGTACGTGGAGATAAATGGGATTAAGACTTCCATAGCCCTAGTGGAGATCTGGGGGAACTCGCTCTCCACAGACAATCAGAAACGCATTCAAGATCATATTTCCTACGTTTTTTGCTGTGTCCTGTCTCCTCCCTTAATGCTGACTCCTGTTGACTTGGGACAAGGAAACGATGCATTTTAAAACTAATACGCGCACGCACAATTACCGATATCAATAGAGCTGCATACAGATGTGTATTTTTTCTTTGTGCGTCGCATGTCGCGCCTCCCCTTTGGCTCTACGGCGCCCCCGAGGGGAGGCGCGCCTCACCTATTGAAAACCGCTAGGCTAATCGACATTTCAGTTGCAAAATCTGCGGATAAATAATAACTATTACATTGATCATGGTAGGCCTATCTCAATTATAGTGCATTTCATTAACGATAAACGAAAAACAGCATACAAAAGTATCCCTTCTCTATAATGCACCCTGAAGGAAGAATATACATGATTCTTCTTTGCTAGACAACGTCAGATCAATAATAATAACTATTGAATATAAACATGTTTCCTCTTTCCTAGCCAATGTTATAATCATTCAGTAGTTAATCTTTTTGAATCATTCGTTCACCAGTAATTAAGCTTTTGAATCATTCGTTCAATCCCTTTACTGGTGAACGAATGATTCAAAAAGCTTAACTACTGGTTAACGAATGGTTTGCGAAAGAGCAACAACTCAGTACGATGCATGACTTTACATGCAGTTTTGTGCCTGAATGCCTTCATTGAACGACAGTTCATAAACTTGTTCATATTTTGGGCGAACGTGAACTGAACGTACTGCATTACTGCCTGATGAACGTTACTGTGAACTTGTTCATTCTGGTGTCTGTGAACGGCATGCTCACTCGGTTAAACTTCGTTCAATAGGGGGGTTATTTGTTTATCAACACAGCGGATGCACACGCAAAACGCTGTGTTGTTTGACAGGTTGCCAATTTTTGCCAAATAAAAATTCCTCAAAAATAATAAGTTATATTTGTCAAAACTAATGGTTGCAGTACGACCATATAGAGGCCATCCCTATATGGTTAATAATAATGGCTAAGCTCACGGCTGAAAGCCGACAGCTCATAGAAGCCAATGCAATTCACTGTTCGCTAAAGACAGCTCGCTTGGATGAAAACAAGGTTGTAGCTGGTTCTCTAGGTTACTACATTTAGCCAGAGGAGTCATTTGTGTCGCAGCGATGTTTCACTGATGATCTATTGAACCGCAAACTCAGAATCTGCTAATTTCTTTCCATCTTTACGGAAGTACTGACCAACAATCAACTGAACAACATGTGGTGGAAGACAAGGCTATGGGATTCTGATGTCGTAATTACGAGATAATGACATAAAGATCTCGTAATTATGAGATACTACGGTATATCGCAATTATGAGAAAGATATAGATCTCGTAATTAGGACATAAAGATCCCGTAATTATGGGATATTTTCTCATAATTATGAGATCTTTATGTCATAATTACGTGATAACCTGATTTTTTTTGGTGATGTGAATGCAATGCACTACTACTATGTATGTGTGTTTTAAGTTATTCAAATGAAGCTGCATTGAAATGGCAAGGACAGATTAACATAACCACGGGCCCTGGACACAAACCAGCCATGGACCCTTACCAACACGCAAATACATGCACTAGCACACCAAATTTGGTCACACACATAATGCAGCACGCAGCCAGGAGCGAGAGAGAGAGACAGAGAGAATATAACCCTGCAGCTGTGGGCATGCATAGTGCCAGCCGCTTGTCTTAACGGCAGAACATGGAATCTGTCAGGTTAATATAATGACTTTAAAAGTACCTAATGACTCCCTTTAACAAATTAACAAGTTAAAAAATAGACAGTATTTGTTGTGCCAGGGCAGTATCTTTAGTGTATTTTCCCTTCTTTTGTTTATGCTATGCAAAAATGCAATTATTAATTGGGGATTTGAACCATTAACCTCCATAACCTCAGGCAATGCTCTACCACTTGAGTAGAGACAGACTAGTATCAATAGGGGAGATGGAAACATATTTTAGAAGAATATCCCAAAACATTCACCATCACCAACTAAATAAATGTTTGAAGCAACAATGCAATAAAGAATCAGAGAAGAAAGTTGAGACCTGCATGGTAGGATATGACCAGGAACCTTCCAGCTGGGAGGCAAGTGCTCTCTACTTACTGAGCTATCAACAGACATGCATGTTTCAGGTTGTCCCTGGCACTTACACATTATGTTGACCAATGGGCCACATAATCCAAATAGAAAACAGGGTTCATGGAATTATGTGGAAAATAGAGGGACTAGTTAATTAGGTCCAATCCCATTTCTTTGCTCAAAGGAAAATCTCAGCCCTAGCCCTCACTGTTGCGCGTTCACGCGCCGTGGAGCCATGTCCCAATACCAGTTTAAAGGTAGCTTTACCGTGCGTTCACACAAAACGCGAAATTTGTCGCCCGTTCGCGTTGTCGCCGAAGTTTTGTCGCGCCACACATCATAATCTGTCGCTGTGCAAGTTTTGTCGAATCTGTCGCGCCACCGGTACGCCCGATCTCATCTTGATCTCGGAAGTTAAGCAGGGTCGGGCCTGGTTAGTAATTGGATGGGAGACCGCCTAGGAAAACCAGGTGCTGTATGCTATGAGTGCTCTGCGTCTGCGAGATACCGTCCCTAGCTATGGGTAAATAGTGGGTAGATGGGACCCAGCCTTGAAAGGCAACCCATCTAGGAGAAGGCTACTTCAAAGAATAAACCAAAGATGTTGCTCGCGTCTCGACATAGAGAGAAAGAGAGCGCCACAACTTCACTCCAGGTCATCCATTTCACAACCATGTCCGACATTGCATGTCTTTACCTTTTTAAAGACAAAAGCATTTAAAGACAAAAGCATTTAAAGACAAGTTCTTAAAGACAAGCATTGCATGTCTTTAGCTTGAGCGGGAAGTTGAACGCTTACGTCACTCAAATGAAGTGAACGCTGATTGGCTGTAATCACGTGTCATCACGCGAAATTCGCGTCAAAGTCGAAAAATTTGAACTCGAGCGAATCTGTCGCGCCACAAATCCACGTGAACGCGCTCGCCAGAAGACGGCGAAAGTGTGGCGCGACAAATCAACATTTGTCGCCAGTTTTCTCTCGCGAAAATCTCGCCCGATATGCGTCTCTACGTTCACTTTGTATGGGATCTTGTCGCCCCGTCGCGTTTGGTGTGAACGCACGGTAAGGGGTAAGGGGGAGGGCTAACATCCCCTCAAAATTGAGATTTTCGATGGGCTCCCTCAAAGCGCTTCAGTTGTGACTTGCTCCCACAATACCTTGCGAGAAAACGGAAAATCAAGAAATATCCTAGACAAGATGGAGGGCGAAAAGATGCGACAGGATTTGAAAAACACAAATTTAAGTGTTTTCTCTGTAATAAACTATTAATTATTTTATTAATTATACTCTGCAGCCCGGCCGCGGACTCTCGGAAGATCTGGATATCATACGACATGAGCCCGGGGCAGCTCCCCGACCCTGGGCCGCCCGACCCCGGTCCTCGGCCGGGCTGCAGAGCCTGTGATAGGGCTCTGCAGCCCGGCCGTGGACCGGGCGGCCCGCGGTCGGGGAGCTGCCCCGGGCTCATGTCGTATGATATCCAGATCTTCCATGTTCTAGTGAATCCAGGAGAAAAATATACTAATATATTATATTATATTAGTAATATTATATAAGTAATGTTATATTTATCGAAATGTAGTTTCAATGCATTATAGACATTCGTTATAACCAGATACATAACCACCGCGGGTTGAATTGTCATGCACTAATCGCTAGTTAGCGAATTACCTCGCGATCTCCGCAACACAGTTCCATGTCAACACTTGCCCTATTTTAATGTCCCATTTCGCCCATTTGATTGCATGTGGGGTAATGTGTTAGGGCTGTAGAACGGACTCTCGGAAGATCTGGATATCATACGACATGAGCCCGGCAACTCCCCGACCCTGGGCCGCCCGACCCTGGGCCGCCCGCGGTCCACGGCCGGGCTGCGGCCGTGGACCGGGCGGCCCGCGGTCGGGGAGCTGCCGGGCTCATGTCGTATGATATCCAGATCTTCCATGTTCTAGTGACTCCAGGTGAAAAATATACTAATATAATATATTATATTATATTATATAATAATAATATAACTAATATAATATATTATATTATATTAGTAATATTATATTAATATTATATTAATATTATATATATTATATAAGTAATGTTATATTTATCGAAATGTAGTTTCAATTGCATTATAGACATTCGTTATAACCAGATACATAACCACCGCGGGTTGAATTGTCATGCACTAATCGCTAGTTAGCGAATTAGCTCGCGATCTCTGCAACATGGATAGTTCCATGTCAACAGTTGCCCTATTTTAATGTCCCATTTCGCCCATTTGATTGCATGTGGGGTAATGTGTTAGGGCTGTAGAACGGACTCTCGGAAGATCTGGATATCATACGACATGAGCCCGGCAGCTCCCCGACCCTGGCCTAACGCGGAATCCGGTCAGACGGGGCTAGAGCCCGTAATAGGTGGATGCAGCGAAGGCAGTGGACCGGGCGGCCCGCGGTCGGGAGCTGCCGGGCTCATGTCGTATGATATCCAGATCTTCCCAGGTTTGATGACGTCACAGGGTAGGGTTGTCCCATTTGGTAGGGGATCGGTTAGGGGTAGCAATGAGCATGAGCAATGAGGGTAAGGGGTAGGGTTAGGGTTGAGATGTAGGGTTGAGACAGTGAGCAAAGAAATGGGATTGGGCCTACTTAGTTTGGTTAGAATTGGTGAATTGGCCTGGGAGGAGATGAACATTTAAATTTCTTCAGTTATATAAAAACTGCGGAATAGGTAGTGAGGAAGAGGACAATGGTCCCCATGGAGAGGTGGTAGGCCATGAGAAGCAGCATAATATAAAACTAAGGTTGCGTGAGGGTGGGTCAAATGGGACCTGAGAATAAGCCTTTTAAACTAGAAACCTGGACCCGTTGGTTGCGCTAGAGACGGCTTGACTGGCCTCCCATTTTCAGATTTTTACATTTTGGCAAGAAGTGAGCCAGGAGAACATGCCTAAAGAAGGGTTCAAATTAGGAGCGCTTCGGAGCTATGGCCTCTTCATCCAACACGGAAGCATAATATTTTTGTAGCCGCCAGCCAGACCATTTAGAAACTCTTGATAACTTTTCCTAATCAAGCCGACATGCCTATTTTCCTTTCAAAGTGGCGTTTGCATCCCTGGGAGGCCATACAGTTGGAGTTTCAGAACTGTTTTGATACCGTTTATTCATGATGAGATTGGGAATCTACTTGAGTTGTATTGGTTTTAATTATGCAATTGGCTGGGAGGAGATGTGAAAAGCTTTTCTTGCATAAGTCTTTGTGTGCTTGAGAAGATGCATCATTTGACACCAAATTATAGGACAAATTGGGTGAGAGATATGGCCTTTAGAGATGTTGCAACTTTGACCCATTGGTGGCACAAGAGACTTGAGCTAATCGGTTGCTCGCTCAGATTTGGCTGTTGGGGACTGTGTGGCGGATGAAGCTGGCAACAACAAACGGTGCCGAGCAACTTCAGTGCTTGACACAAATCAGATTTTGTGCACCCATTACATTCAAATACGAATTAGAAACCATTAGAACTCTGCAAAAAGCACTCCAATGAATCACAGGCATTGGGTTAAGGGTGCTAGGAACTTGTCTGTCCATGCCACAAAGGAATGTTTCTATGCTGGTCCAGAAAAAAAAATATCCATCATCCGTTAATCGCAATGAATGATTTCAATCGCATTATTAGGCTAAATAATCACAATTATAATTGTTATAATTGTGCAGCCCTAGGCTTCAGTACAGTATGAGAGGAAGACAGGAGATATTCCACTGACCTCAGGAGAAATGCTGTCCTCTGAGTCGGAGCTGTCATCTGAACAGTTTCCATCAATGCTCATTTGGAGAAGCTGGTCAATGGTGGCATCCACTGCCCCGTTGTTAGAACGCAGCACACACTCAATGACCTCGTATTCCATGGTAGGGAACATGGTCTTAAAATCCATCATGGCCTGGTTGAACTCCAGCCGGCGGATTTGCCGGTTGGGCCTGCTGTTGTTGAGCTGGCCTGAGGTCGGGCCGCGGCCTCCATCAGGCCCTCCATTCCTGGAGCCTCCATTGCTGTTGCGCCTGAACAAGCTGGTCATTTCCGGGTCAGCAGCTCTTCTTCTATTGTTGACTGGACTGTTCCACTCTTCTGGATTTTCCTTGCAGTTGCGGGTATCCTACCAGTTTACTAATCAAACATGGCTTTTCTATCTCAAGAAGCACAATTTGTTGGTTGAATTAATCCAATTCACGTTGCCATCCAAGCATGTACAGAAATGTCCACTCTTTGTGCTGGTTAACGTCTTTGTGTTGTTAATCCCAAGGCAGCTCTCACAATGAGCTGTTTAAAGATGATTCCAAACTGTTGGCCCTCATAGCTGCATCAGATCAGCACCTGAGGAAGAGAAAAGAGAGTCGATAACTGTTAGCAAAAGGTAGGACACCACGGCACATTGTTCTGATCAGTTGTGTTTCAGAAATACAAAAGTTTATGTATATATTATTTAATATTTTAACATTTTATATATTTTGACCATCAAAAGGGTCAGAATGGTTGGAACACTTAATTCCTGAGACTCAACGACTCTCAGCACCTTCTATCACAATGGGTTATTTTATTCTTGACTCATTTTGGGCAAGAATAAAGCTAAAAGCGCCTATCAGATTCAGTCCATCCATGGAATTGTAATCTTTAAATTGACAAGATAATGTGTTGGGACTTCAAAAGGCAGAATTGTTGTGCTCCTGAGCCACAGGGGGCTACAGCTGACTCATACTCCATAGCTTAAAGTGAGCCAACCCACCACCTCTCCGGCTCCACCATACAGGCCGCGTTTGGGCCCTGCATTGTTGACAGTATAAAAGATAGAGCTGTTTGGTGAGCATCGGCTAACAGAAGCAGATAACCATTTATTGGTTGGACTCTTAAAAGTATGTGAGGGGAGACACCAATGGATTTCATTAGACATGGAAGAGCTTTGATAAACAAGGAACCCTTAAACAATTTGTATATCAAGACGACAGAAGGTTCAGTGAAGCAATTCAAATTTGAAATTATATTTCTAGGTGAAAGATAATTACAATTACTCGGCGAGAGCTGAACAGATAAGAGAAAATGGCATAAAATCTGAGTACAATACTGTACATATGGCTGATTATACTGCCTTCCGTTAAAGAACATATTTAAAGACTTCAGGGCCCCGTTTCCCGAAAGCATCGTTAGCCTAAGTGGATCGATAAGTGCGTCGTACGAGCATCGTACAGTTTTCACACCGTTTCCCGAAAGCATCGTTGGTAACGAACGTCATAAAAACGCTCGTAGCTAACGAGTACTCCAGGGTACTCGTAGGACGCTATATAGAGCATCGTTAGCCTACTATAGCCTCAGTGGCGTCACCAGCGGACATTCCTAGTATTGGATGCGTTTTATTAAAATACATCCAATACCACGGAATGCCCAGCTTGAGCCATTTCGCAACCGAAAACAGTGGGTACCGCCGATATATTAGGCCTACTCAAAGACGACTGATTTAAACAGCAAAGATAGATGTTAGAAGTCAACAACATAATTTATTGCAGCAATTAAAAATTCTAAAAATACATGCGCAACCGAAATGCACCGATCAAACGCCACGTCACAATAAAATCAAATGATTCCATTGCTCTTGTGTGGGAGGTCGCTTTCGAGCTGCATTTGCTGGCTCCCTCAGATTTTAATTCAACCCTCGTGGTTAAAATGTCCTCATATTGATCAATAACATAAGACATAGGCTACATGCATCATGCTGAGACCAGCGGGTGTGGGAGAATTTCTGCAGGCGTTTTTTGTTGCAATTGTTTACATTAATGCACTGTAGGCGCTTCGGTGAGGCTGTGAAGTTCACTATAAATTTGGACCCTGTCTAAGTAACGAACATCCCTGACCATAGTTAATCGCGTTTGTAGTCTCCACTCAGAGTGAACTCATTATTATATACGGGTGTCTTCATTCTTGAAAAAATGAAAACATTCGGGAGTATGCAATAATTATTCTAAAGAGGTCAGAGACTCCGTGCACAGCCCCTCCTTCCCCAGTGAACCAAGAAACCCTGCGCCGTGACGAACGGGGGATTTGACCCCCTCAGTTTTACACAGGAAAGATAAAGGTGAAATCACAGGGCGTGCCAAGCTGCGACCGAACCGGCTCGGCAGTGTAAAAAGACCTATAGCCAGGGTTCGAGTAAGGTGGGAGCCAGCTGAGCTCCCATGGAGAGGTCTGGCTCCCATGAAAGCAGCAAACTCAAATATCTGTGGGGTTCTCTGAAAATACAGCAGCATAATATTGTAATTATAAATAAAGCTATTTTCCCTTCCACATGCAGAGTAATATTGACGTTAAGTGGGATAATAGAACGCCGGTCATTATCGGGAAACTAGCCCAGACAGGGCGAACCGGACACCGACGGGACACGGAGGCGCTTCGACCTGAAGGCGGGGCCTATTTTAGATAATGAGCGGCTACTTGCCAAACGAAAAGACAACTTCACATGGTGTCTTTTTACAATTTATTTGTTACCGTAGGTAGTGTTGATCAGCAGAGAAACAGTTAGGCAAAGACGTTGACGTCGCTTATCAATCGAAGAAGCTGGCGTTGTTGTGAAGGGCCCACGAAGTGAACGGTGCGTCCCACGGCATGGAGAAGAGCCGTGTCATAATAGCCCATATTTAAGTCCAATACGGAATATGGAACCATAACTCGAACGCCTATAGCCTACTTCACCAAGCTCTCATAATCGGGTCAGCAATAGCCGTCTTTGAATGATCATGAATGAATGGAACGTTGCATTTTTTTTATGTCTACAAATATTCTCTACTAGAGAGCCTATCAATGAAACCTTATGCGGAATCAGATAAAGTCGGCTCTCTTGCTGCGCTAAGAATGTTTCAGAAATCACTCAGCACATTAAGATAAATGTAGTTGTCACACAAGCTATTTTGGATTTTTTTAATATGGAATTATTTCAGAGGGGGAAATCCCGTGAATAAATGTATGCACAGTGCGTTCAGGATTAGGACTGATATACAGTATATGTCGGCCTAGGCCGCCCTAATCAATTGTATTTTAATATCTTTAGCATTCATATTATTGCACTCTATCTTTTCGTAGGCTACTCTGCGGTTGGCCTTGATGGAGAGATATGTTAACCCTTTTTAACCCCATTTTCCTGCGACATTCCTGCGTCTCCCCCTGCGTCATAGCCCGTTTCAGCACCATATCAGTGGACAGGTACAATCCTACGAACGTCGTGAGTGCAGCGAATGCGCGTTCATGTTAAGAAGAGTTTCGGGAAACGCTCCAAAGAAATTACAGATGATTCGAAAGATCCTTCGGTAGAATGATCGTACGAGCGAAGATCCATCGTTATCGGGAAACGGGGCCCAGGCAGCTTCTCGCCAGTGTTGCAAGCCAAAAGTAAACAACAGCATTGAGCCAACGGAAAACAAAGTAACTAACGCCAGCAAGGATCAATGTAGAAAAACAAACTTGGAAATGATCAGGGAGAACGCAAAAGATGATCCTCAATCCAGAGAAGCTAAACAACTAATAAAAGGTACCTAGAAGAGAATGGGTCACTGTCGCCTGTTGCTACACCTGAGCAGCCTCCACACATAACCCCCGACCACGGTCTGAACAAAGTCAGACACTGAAGGCACTGCAGCCTTTAACAGACAGGGAAAGGGAACATGTGACAGATCCTCTGCTGTTACAGAGGGACAGAGGACCAGGATGGCTGGGGACCATGACAACTGTTTGATTTCATGCAGTAGTTCTACTGGACGAGTTAACCCTGGTTTTTCCCACATGCCAACGTATCATCAGAACAGAAACTGAACTGACTTAAGTCTTAAAGTGTAAAACAACCCCAGTCAGATTAAATCCAACATTGAGATGAAGTAAAGAAAATCTTTTGGGCTAATAGTTCTAGGTAGGAGGAAGGAAAAAAATCACGTACTGTCATTGTGTATGAGCTTTAAAATTAGTAATGATAAAGCCATCATAAACTGACCAAACTGGCTAGAATAAAAAGTCAGCCAAACTTTTAACAATTATGGTCATACTGTATATTTGGGTAATAACGCTGGAATAACAGTACAATAACATACAAACAATGATACAAACAAGAAACATACAATAGAATAATCTGTTGTTTCCCCTTCATCATGCAAGCTGTCTTCTATTTATTTAATTGTCTAGCCACTCTGCCTGTTCCTAGATTTATGTAGTTTATCATTTGTGCCTGGGGTATACCGGGCACGAGGGAGTAGGGATCCCCTTATGCATTATTCTCCTGGATGAGAATACAGGATCCTTTTTATTCAGGTAAACATTATTTGATTTGATTGACAATTTTAATGTGGGGTTGCAGTACCTGCAACCGGGTACATTTTTGGTATCACCTCAGCCCTGGTTCCAAGCGAGCCGAAGCGTTACTAAAACGTGACGTCAGCCGACTGCCTTCCACTGATTGGCCAATGAGTGTCGTCACTGGAAGCGTCATAACCGCGCGACTTTTCAATAGTGTTTTGTCTCGCGGCCCGGAGTCTTCTCTGGCTCTCTTCTCTTGCCTTCTGTGCGACAAAAAGCCACAGGGTGAGCAGCAACACGATCTCCTCCATGTCCTCCATGATGTCCTCCTCTGATGTTGTTGTTGTTGTTCTGGTCTTCCGGATTTGTACGTTGCTCGGCGCCGTGTAAATGACGTCACAGCAGTTTCGCGCAGCCGTGTTATGACGACCCCGCCCACGTCGAGGAGGCACCAGTTGTAATTAGAGGTGGATTCAATGATTCGTTTACGTGAACCAGTTCGCGTCAGTCAGTTCGCCAAGATGAGTCGTTCGCGAATCGTTCGTTCGTTCGTTCAGACCAGTTTCCAGTTCAGTCCAGTTTCCGTTTCCGGTAGCGGTGAATCGCATCATGCAATGCACCCATTGCATGGTTCTCAGCTGAGTCAGTCAGACTCAGTGCTACCGGAAACTCGACTGAACTGGTTCAGTCGAGTTTCCGGTGAATCGAATGGCGAATCGAATCACTTTATCCTGAAAGTTGAGTCAATATCGTTAATTTTATATATTAAAAAAATACCCGAGATAAAGGAACAATGTGAAACCCTAACCCTAAAATGTAAACACCAGGCTACTTGACAAGAAAATGTAACGGACCACCTGAGGCTTTACTTCACCTCAGAGATAATGCGTTAGTTAATAATGATATGCCTTGCGGCATCACCTGCGCATAGTGCTGCTGCGTAGGCCTACATGGACGTTCCAAGTATGTTTACTTCATGTATCGTTGAAGCTAACTAAGTAAAGCCTAGTTATAACTATAACCTGCTCCTGGTGCAGTGCAAGCAACAGTGTGTGCCGTGAGTCGCCTCGGTCCCTCGTCTTCCTGAACGAACTGTCTGCGAGTCGTTGGGTCTGGGAGGAGTCAATTCTGAGTCACGAACGACGCGAACGAGACGACCGACGCGAACGAGACGACCGACGCGAACGAGACGACCGACGCGAACGAGACGACCGACGCGAACGAGACGACCGACGCGAACGAGACGACCGACGCGAACGAGGCGAACGACGCGAACGAGGCGAACGACGCGAACGACGCGAACGAGAGAGAAGAACCAGTTCGGGTCGTTCGTTCTAACGATTCGTTCGTTCGAACGAATCAGTTCGCGACCGAACCACCTCTAGTTGTAATGGAAACACAACCAAACCGAGCCGAGCCGAGCCGTATCGTGCTAGTGGAAATGCGCCATTTGACCCTTGACCACAGCACGGATGTCAGCGAAAAGGCACAATCAACAAATGGCAGTTACAGAAACCGAATGTGAAAATAAAATTTTCCCATTACAATGTCCCTTTGTTCTTTTAAAGAACTTCGACGTCATGATGACTCCGACGTCACCGGGCTCAGAGTGGGACGTTCAAAACTGGTCTGCTGAGAGACAGGCAAAAATATAATTTCGTAACAGTGGCAAAAAGGCATAGATTATGTTGACGATCATACGACATATAGCCAACATTATAAGAAAAAAATATTGTGGGTTCACTACCCCTTTAACGAGGGCATTTGGCGTTGTAAAACGCCACTTCTTTTTGGTTAGTCTTCACGAAAATCTTTTCAAATTATTCCACAGGCACTTATGTTTACATCGGCTTGTCTGAAGAACTTAAATACAAAATCGCCCATTAGTGGGATGTCTGACTTTACAGTCACGTTCCAATACCTGAAACAAATCCTATATATATATACATATATACACATATTTTTTATATGACACGTCGGCAGCGCCACGTTCCCCAAATTGATTCAAGCCAATTCCTCAATAGCTAAATACATGTGCAGGCTACGGCTGGATACAATGACAGGCCACACAGTATCTGCTGGTCCCACCGTTTGGTCACAGCAGCCTACCATGGAACCACTGGCCGCATGCATGTTGACCTGTGCGTCAAACCAAGGCCACACCATCCGTTCACTCAGTCACACGGAAAGGACCCATATAGAGCTTCTCTTGATAAAAGCCAACATCAAGCTCCAACAGTCCCTGAGCAGCGGAGTACATTGAGTGGATGGCTGAACACAAGGCCGCATCCTCTGATCCTAAACAACCATCTCCCACTCACGGACACACTTTAACATAAAACCTAATCCAATGATTTGATTATAGCTCGACCCTTCTTTTCCCAATACTATTTCCAAACAGGAGTTCCACCGAATCAAAGCCCTGCGCAGGGTCCTCCCGTAACTCCCTACCCAGCCTAAGGGTTCCTGCGCCCCGCGTCCTGCTCCACGGGGCACCGCCGCCGGGGACCTCATCGCCATCTCTGCACTAGTTTCCGATACCAGTTCGGAATATTTGGAAATCTCACAGAGAAGTCACGCAGGGGTCCATATTAAAAAGACGCAATTTGACTTAGATGAGACACTACAAAACAAACTTTTCAATGCACTTGGTTCTCGGCCAACGCTATGCTGAAAGGAGAGAGGATTGTTCAAATTGTGAACTTACCCTTTACCCATCCATTCCCGAAAAACCGTCATGGCATTTAAATACATAAAAAAAACAAAGCATAGCTGCAGCTCCGTGTGCTGTAACGAGGTCTTGGCTGGAACGTTCAGAAAGCTTCATCCGGGGGGTTGGAGTGGGAGGGATCAAATCCACGCAAACCTTTGGGTTGGTTTTTTTGCATATACTGGCCTTGCTCGACTCGGCTCCTCTCGGCTCGAATCGGGTCCCCCTCGGCTCGGATCGGGTCCACCCGGTTCGACTCGGGTCCCCTCGGCAACCTGGTGTTCTGACAATCTCTGCTTCCTACGGTACCCCGCCCTGGAATCTCCAATATAGACTTTATACTGTATATAGAAATATGCCCCCTGTATTCTTACAGTTGTACATGGATTGAGTGGTGTAAAAAAGGTCATGTGGACAAGAAAACGGTTTGCTGACAAAAAGTAGTGTGGTCCCATTAGAAAACACGTGAGTCTTACTGCATCACTAAGCCTGATGATGTAACAATCAAGTCCTATTTCCAGAGGTGAATGGGTTTGTCTTTCCTTTGCATATTAATATCACATAGCTCATTTTGGTTTGTAGTGTCATTCTAATGTCACAGCCCATTGAGCCCAAATAATATTATTTGAATGTTTAAGCCTTAAATAAAATAATTGGCAAACTTGTAATTCCTCAAAAAGAAAGCTTTGGCTTGCTTAAGTTAACCGAGTTACTATATCCTTTATGATTTACAAACTTTGCTCTTTTATTTCATGTTTGAGTTGTTCCAGTTGTCAACTGAATTTATCGTTTCATCTTTTTAACAATAGTTTTAACAATTTGAATAACTCTAAATAATAACTATAAATAATCTTTAAATTAACGATAATAACCCTAGTGGGAGTGGATGGTATGTTGCTCGATTTGGCAGGGGACGTCACATAAATTGGAAGCTCCCTCCTACACGATTACAGAAGATGTTAGGGCCTAATAGG